>PVKA01002175.1:0-85277 GCA_004027165.1 Ctenomys sociabilis
ATGTGATGGACATCTTGGTTGTTTCCAAGATTTTGCTATCACACATTGTGCTGCTATAAACATAGGTATACATATATCTCTATGATACAATGTATCCAAATCCTTTGGGAAAATTCCCAGTAGGGGGATAGCTGGCTTGAATGGGATTTCTAGTCCTACTCTTTTGAGGAGTCTCCATACTGACCTCCACAATGGTTGTCCTAGTCTACATTCCCACCAGCAGTGGAGAAGTGTTCCCTTTTCCCCACAACCTCTCCAACATTTATTGTTGGTTGATTTCCTTATGATAGCCATTCTTTCTGGAGTGAGATGATATCTCAGTGTTGTTTTTATTTGCATTTCACGAATGGCTAGTGATGTGGAGCATTTTTTCATATATTTGTTCGCTTCTTTAATTTCGTCCTCTGAGCCAGCCAGTTTTTAAAGTACCATGTGTTAAAGAGGTTACTGTTCTTCCACTTTGCCTAAGGTAAAAGTATATGGGAGTTGTGTCTACATCTTCTAAACTGTTGCATTAATACTGACAACTGTTTCTTTGCCAATACAATGCTGATTTTATCACAGTAGCTTTGTAGTATAATTTTGAATTTGTTTTATTTTATTTTATATATTTGGTACGTGGTCTCACCACACAGCCCACACTCATAGAGATTCTCCTGCTTCAGCCTCCCAAGAGCTAGGATTATAGGACTGTGCCACCATGCCCAGTCTTTTTGGTTTTTAAGTTTTATTTTATTTTATTTTGAAAAGTAAAAAAAAAAAAAAAAGAAAGGAAAAAAAACAGAAACAGGGTAATATACAATAAGGTATGTTACAGATGATCAAAACAAGAATAGTTGATTGATAATAGTTGATCTATTGCCTATTTTATTGTCAAATCTATTGCTAAGACATATATATATGTATATATATACATATATATGTGTGTGTATATATAAATATAAATGTAAGATTGGACATATGATTGCGTATTACTGTTTGCTTTCAAGAAACCTTAAGTTTTCATTCTTGTCTCTCTTTTTTTCCTTTTTTTTACCTTTTTTAAAATTTATTTTAAAGAGAGTATAGTGATAATTGGTATGACGTTAGAAACGGTGCATATTTAGAAGACCAAGATGACAGCTATTCAAGCATGCCTTAGATATAATAATATAATACCTTCCTGTCCTCAGTGTAGTTGCTTAGATGACAGATATCACATATGGTTAGTCAAGGTGAAAATTATACACATCAACTATTATTTTCAAAAAAGTGATGGAAATTTTTAGCACAATCACCTCAGCCATCATATATATATTTGCTTGTTTTCTCCCAACCTTTTTTCCTCTTTTCTCCTTTCTCTCATCTTCATTGATTAATCCTTAAGTCCTGTTTCTTTCCATTTTACTATATCAGTTATAACTTTCAGGTTTTATTTCTTCTTTCAGGATCTGACAATAGGGAGACAATGTGATATTTACATACATGGGTCTGATTTCTTTCACTTATGAGTATAGCCTCTAGTTGAATCTACTTATCTATGAAGGCTTTGAGTTTGTCTTTATTTAGAGCTGAGTAATACTCCATCATATAAAAATACCACAAGGGTGTTTACATTTGGGAAGCTACATTTTTCCAGTTCTATATATGTTCTAGACATAGGTCCTTTGTCTGAGGGATGGTTGGATAAAAATTTTTCTCTCTCTGTACATTGTCCTTTCACTCTGTTGGTGATTTCTTTTGTTGTGAAAAAGCTTTTTAATATGATGAGATGGAATTCTTGATTCTTTGAAGTGTGTCCCTTGCAGTTTGAGTTTTCTTCATGAAGCCATCCCTACACCTATCTCATGATTTCTACAGAAAGACTGGGCATGATGGCACAGATGAGGAATGGTGATTGGCATTTTGATTGTTTCCAAGATTTGGTGATGACAAACTGTGCTGCTATAAACATGGGTGCACATCATGTACAGTTTTGTTGTTTGTTTTTTTTTTACCAGCTCAGGGAATCTTTGTCAGAGCCAGAACAGGATATGGTACCAGGGATCCAATCAGAGTTCTTGCACTTGCATAGACAGGTACTGAGCCCCTTGAGCTATCTCCATGCCCCTAAGTCAGGGACTGTGATACTGCCTGCCTTGCCATTTTGCCAAGAATTGCTTTTGCTATTCTAGATCTCTTCTTCTTCCAAACGAATTTTAGGAATGTTTCGTCCAGCTCTGTGAGGTATTCTACTCTAATTTTGACTGGGATTACATTAAAGCACTGCAGCAGGATGGGGAGTATGGCTATTTTTACAGTGTTGTGTCTTCCTACCCATGAGCAGGGGATATTTTTCCATTTTCTCACATCCTCATCAATCTCCATTTTTACAGCACTATAATTTTCAAAGTATAGGTCTTTTATTGGCATGGTTAGATTGGTTCCTAAGTATTTCATTTATTTCAAAGCTATTGTCAATGATGTGGTTCTTCTAGTGTGTGTATGTCTCTCTGTGTGTGTCTGTGTGTCTCTGTGTGTGTATTTTTGTTTTTGGTTTGTTTTGGGGTTTTGTTTTTTGTTTTTTGTTTTTGGTGGAACCAGGGATTGAACTCAGGCCCTTGGGCTTTCCAGGGATGCATTTACTCAACTGAGTTATCTTCCTGGCCCCAGTTCACCTGAATTCTCTTCATTGAGTTTGTTGTTTCTGTACAGAAATGCTATTCATTTTTGAGAGTTGACTTAGTATCCCTCTATGCTACTGAACCTGATTATTAAATCTAGGAGCTTTTTGTTGGAGTCTATGGGATCTGCTATCTGCACATAATGATAACTTAATTCTTCTTGTCCAGTCCTTGATCCTTTCATTTCTCTTCCTTATCTAGTTTCTCTGGCTAATGTTTCCAGAACTATATTTTACAGGATGGGTAATAATGGAGCTCCTTGTCTCATTCCTGATTTTAGTTTTTTTATTGTATTGAGAAACATATAGCAATGAGACAGTATCAAAACTGATTAATAGTACAGTTTCAATAATTAATGCATTGTACATTGTTATCTTCTTAGTGGTTATCCATAGCACAAGAAGCAGACAGGATATCCTGTCGAAACACTATTAGTATAAATCTTTCTTCTCATAGAACTAAGTGAAAGTAGCTGTATATCTATCCTAACTATTCTGTATATATAAATACAAAATGGTCATTCCTTTCCAAGCCCCTTTTTTTTTGTCTAGTACTGCCAGAGATGGGTATTCCATTGACATCTAAATACTATAGGTGTGTAAATTCAGCACAACAATCCAACACAGTCCAGACGTCCACAATAGTAGTGGGTTATTCACAGAAGTTGCTGACTTGAGCTTCTGCTGGATGGTTAAGACCAAGATAAAGCAAGACCCAGATAAGAAGAAATGTAAATTTTGTATCTGACAAGGTCAGTCACATACACTCAGGATTTATCCTTGTAACCCTGTACCACACTCTATAGATCTTTTGCCAGTGTCAACCTTGTGGATGAGTCACAACCATTGCTTGAACAACTTGCTCTCTGTGAAAGCCTGAGAGAATGCTTTTTCTCCATTTGATTCTTCTTAGGCACACTCTACATCATTGAGCACTTTCTTCTATGGTTCAATAATCTCCTTGATTAGAAAATTTGAGACAGAACTGAGTTACATGATGTTACAGTACAGGTTCTCCTATGTCCTGAGTCTTCACTGACCTTGAAAGGCCAGGGCCAAAATTATCACTGACCTTGCAGCCCTTCCATTTCTCTAATTTTTAATCTGCAAACTTAGGTTGTTAGCCCTCCACAAGAAAAGATTATTTCCCTGCAACATATGCAGTTCAGTTTACCCTAACTATCTGTCTAATTATCACTGATATTAGGCATAACATGAAACAGGTATTATCCATCAAATATTGATATGTTAAACTTTAAGTTCCTAGAGAACATGAAGAAAAAGAAAGTTTAAAAATAGGAATAAATACTTACATATTTTTAATAAGAAATCTAGAAATCTAACTATATACAGCACTGTAGCAACACAGTCCTATGACACTTTTTCTTGCCTCTTTTTTCATTTATTACCCTTAATTTAAAAGAAAAAATTACTTAAGAGACAGTATGGTAATAATTGGTTTGTCATGACAAGAAATACGTACTTGAAAGAACAGAATGACAGGCATTCCAAGATTAACCCTTCTATTGCACATTGCTATCTTCAGTGAAGATACCTTGGTTTACAAGTATCAGCATGTATAATTAGTCAGGGTGAGAATCCTACCAATTAACTACTAGTTTCAAAATTTTTTTGATGTTTCTCAGGATCATTGCCTTACCCATCTTGTGCATATACATGTATGGTTTTGCCCCTGTCATGTTTCCCAGCTTTTCTCCATGCCTTCTCCTCGTTATCCAATCCTCAAGTGCTCCCTTTCTATTTGTATTTCTTCTTTTGAGTTCTTATGCTAGGGAGACTACACAAGTGAGTCCATTTATTTCACTTGTAAGTATATCTTCAACTAGCACCCACTTAAATATGAAGAATTCTAGTTTATCATTCTTCATAGCTGAGTAATACCCTATTGTATAAAGAAAGCCACATCTTTTTCAATCATTCCTCATGTGACAGGCATTTTGATTGTTTCAAAGATTTGGCTATCACAAAATGTGCTGCTATAAACATAGGTACACATATATCACTATGATATAATGTTTTCAGTTCCTCCAGGAAAATTCCCAGTAGCGTAATAGCTGGCTTGAATGGCACTTCCAGTTTTAGTTTTTTAAGGAGTCTCCACACTGATTTCCATAATGGTTGCATGAGTCTACATTCCCTAATGTTTCTTCGTTCTTTATAGACTCTAGA
This sequence comes from Ctenomys sociabilis, assembly GCA_004027165.1. NCBI lineage: Eukaryota > Metazoa > Chordata > Mammalia > Rodentia > Ctenomyidae > Ctenomys > Ctenomys sociabilis. The sequence continues at coordinate 4,832 of PVKA01002175.1, forward strand.
GAGCAAACCTCTGTCTGAGTGCTTATTAGTTAAGATTCCTTCAAAATTTGTGAGTTGTCTTTTCACTTTGTTGGTAATTTCTTTTGATGTGCTAAATTATCTGAATAAGAGGTGGTCCCAGTTGTTAATTCTTGGCAGTATTACCCGTGTGATTTGATTGTTATTCATGAACTCTTTGCCTACCCCTATGTCTTCAAGAGTTCCTCCTACTTTCTATTCCAGGAAATTGAGTGTTTCTGTTTTAGTGTTTAGATATTTAATCCATGGTGATAGAGCTGGGTCAAGTTTTAGTTTTTGGCATGTAGAGAGCCAGTTGTTCCAACACCATTTGTTAAAGAGGCTACCTTTCTTCCAGAAAGCATGTTTGGACCTTTTCTCAAAAATCAGGTGGCTGAGTGTGTTTGTAGAGGCCTCCACATCTTCTATTCTATCCCATTGATACTCAGGTCTACTTTGTTGCACTACCGTTCTGATTTTATCACTGTAGATTTGTAGCATAATTTCATGTCACAAATTGTAATGGCTCCTGCCTTGCATTTGTTGCCCAGGATTGCCTTTGATACTCAAGATCTCTTCTGTTTCCAAACAAATTTGAGGAATGATTTATCTAGGTCTGTGAGCTATTTTGTTGGTAGTTTGATAGGGATTGCATTAAATCTGTACAACAATTTTGGAAGTATGGTCATCTTCATGATGTTGGCTCTTCCTATCCAGGAGCAGGAAATATTCCATTTTCTGAAATCCTCTATGATCTCTTTTGTCAGAGTACTGTAATTTTCCATGAAATGATCTTTGGCTTCTTTAGTTGCATGAAATCCAAGGTATTTCATTTTCTGCAGTGGTATTATAAAAGGTATTGTTTCTCTAATTTCCCTCTCAGTGTGTTTATTATCTGTGTAGAGGAATGCTATTGACTGTTGGGTATTAACTTTGTATCCTGCTATGCTACTGAATTTGTGTATCAATTCTAGTAGCTTCTTGGTGGCATTTTTTGGGCCTTCCAAATAAAGTATCATGTCATCTTCAAATAGTGATAATTTAACTTCTTCTTTACCTATTTTTATTCCTTTTATTTCTCCCTCTTCTCTAATGGCTGTACCTAATGATTCAAAAACTGAATAAGAGGGCTGATAAAGGACATCCTTGTCTTGTACCAGATCTGAGAGTAAAAGATTTCAGCTTTTCCTCATTTAGGATTATATTAGCCATAGGGTTGTCATAGATGGAAAGAGATTGGTCTGTAGTTTTCTTTTTTAGTTGTGTCTTTCCCTAGTTTTGGTATTAGTATAATACTTGCCTACAGGAACGATTTTGGGAAAACTGTTTCCTTTTCAATTTCACTGAAGAGTTTGAGGAGTGTAGGGATTATGTCCTCTATAAATTTCTTGTAGAATTTAGCTACGAATCCATCAGAACCTGGACTTTTCTTTGTTGGCAGGATTTTTAGTATATTTCGTATTTCATTGGCTCTTATTGGGTTATTGAGAGTTGTGATACCTTCTTGATTCAGTTGTGGTAATGTTTACCTTTCTAGGAATCTGTCCATTTCATCTGTCTTCTATTCTGAAAGCGTACAGATTCTCAAAGTAGTTATTGATAATCATCTGAATTTTCACTGGATCTATGGTGATTATACCCTTTTGATTTCTTATTACTAGTATTTGAATTTCTTTCTTTCCTCTTTTTGATGAGGTTAACTAGGGGCTTCTCGATTTTGTTTAGTCTTTCAAAGAACCAACTTTGTGATTCGTTAATTCTTTAAACTGCTTTCTTCGTCTCAATTTAATTGATTTCTGTTCTAATCTTCATGATTTCTTCCCATCTTTGGGCTCTGGGTTTGGTTTTCTCTTAATTTTCTAGATGTTGGAGGTGCAGCATTATGGTGTTTATTTGTTCCCGTTCTGTTTTGCTATTGTGTGGGTTCACAGTTGTGAATTCTGCTCTGAGAGCTACTTTCATTGCATCCCATAAATTCTGATAAGTTGTGATTGAATTTTCATTGAATTGTAGATATTGTTGAATTTCTTGTTTAATTTCATCTATGACCCATTGATTGCTGAGTAGGGTGTTGTGCAATTTCCATGTATTTAGCATGGTTTCTGGTTTCTTTTGTCATTTATTTCCAGTTTCATTGTACTATGATCTGATAATGTGCATGGGATAATTTCTGTTTTCTTGCATATACTTAAGCATGACCTATGGACTAGTATGTGGTCTATTTTGGAAAATGACTCATGTGCAGCTAAAAAAGACTGTGTACTTATCTGTGGTTGGGTGGAACACTCTGCATATGTGTACCAAGTCCATTTGTTCCAAGCTCTGGTTCAGTTCTGCTACTCATTTGCTAATTCTTTGTCTGGTTGACCTATCTTTTTGGGATAAGGGGGTGTTAAAGTCTCTTGTTAGGATTGTGGTATTGGATATTAGATTTTTCGTGTCCATTAAGATTTATTTTCTATAGTTGGATCCTTCCGTATTTTTTTGTGTATACATTTGTGAGTGTTATCCCTTCCTCTTGAATTTTTCCCCTAACCATACATAGTGGCCTTCTTTATTTCATTTGATCATTCTTGGTTTGAAGTTGAGAATGTCTGAGAACAGGATTGCTTCCCCTGATTTTTTCTAAGGTGCTAGGGCATGTAGTATTATTTTTCATACTTTGATTTTCAGCCTATCAATATCTTTATGAGTTGTGTGTTTCTTGTACATAGAATATTGATGGATTTTTCTTTCCTAATCCACTGTGCTAGTCTATTTCTCTTAATTGGTGAATTAAGTCCATTTTCATTGGTGGTTATAAGTGAGATGTGTTGACTTACAATTGACATGTTATTTATCTGCTATTGTTTACACCTTTTAGTCCTGTGTTTAATTTTTTGCCCTATTTAGTGGGCTCCTTCTGTTTTCATTTATGGAGCTCTGATCTTTTGGGTCCCTCTCTAGCACATTTTTCAGTAGTCTGTGTAGGGTTGGCTTTGTCATCATTAAATTCTTTAGTTGATGTTTCTCATGGAAGTATTTCAGTTCTCCATCTAACTTGAAAGATAGTGCATGGAGTAGTAACCTGGTTTGGAATTTTTTTTCTTAGTAGACTTGAAGTACTCTGTTTCATGCTGTTCTTGCCTTCACAGTTTGTGAAGAGACGTTGACCATAATTCTGATGTGTTTTCCTTTGACTGTGATCTGCTTCTTTTTTCTAGCAACTTTCAGTGTATTATTCTCCTGCTGGATTTCTGGGATCTTGACTATTGTATGTCTCAGTGTGTTTTTACTTGGGTTGAAGTTATTTGGTGCTCTGTATGCTTCAGTTAACTGAATGTCAGATTGTTTCCTCATATTTGGGAAGTTTTCTATTACTTCTGCCCATATTCTTTTTATATCATTTGTCTTGACTCCTCCTTTGTCATTGATACCTATTAGTCTCATATTTTTCATCTTTGCATTGTCTTGCAGGTGATCAATTATTTTTTTTTCTGCATCCTAGTTGTTTTTAAGAAATCCTTTCTTATCTTTTCACTAGCTGCATCAGTGTCTTCAAGATCTGAAACTCTGTCTTCACTTTCACTCATATAGTTTTGCAAGCTTGTGGTTGAGGTTTTAAGTTCCTCAATATCTCTTGGACGCTGCTTCATGCAATCTGTTTCCCTCTTGTATTGTTCATTCAAGGAATCCATCATTTTTCTGATCTCTATTTTTTTTATCAATGTCCTCTTTAGGAGTGGTTATTAATTCTTTTACTGCAGAGTTTTTCTCAGACTAGGTTTCCTCCATATGTTTCTGTATTTGATTCTTTACTTCAGATGCTAGGAATTCAGAGGGTTTTTTTATTTCAGAAATTAATTCTGCTCTGAGTTCCTCTATACCTTTCTGCAGTTGTTTCTTTACTTTCAAAGCTATTAATTCATACATTTCAGCTGAGCTAGTGTTCTCTACAGTTGTTCTGGGTGGACTCAAGACCTGAGATTGCATTTTGCTCCTTGTCTTTATCATTTTGAATAGCACTGACTTCAGACCTTTAATGTAGAGCTTTGGTGCACTTATAACCTTACTGAAATTCAGGTACAGCTCTATTTTAAGTTTGAGTTTATCCAGTTATGCCTGGCTTGGGTCTAGCTTTTTGTTCATCTCCTTCCTGCTGTAGCCCTTGGAAGTGAATCTGTTGTGCCTCTCTGGCATAAAAGTTAGCTTGTGGTGCCCCTCTGTTGTGCTCCTGGCACAGGGGTCACAGCAGAGCTCAGAAGCTCTCCCACACACCTGAGCACATGGTAGAGGGCCTCACTCACTTGGCGTGATGGAGTTTCGGTCTGGTTTCGGTCTGGTTCCCACGGGTGCAGGGAAGCAGAAACTCCCACACATTCTCGAGGCCTCTCTGGGCTGGATCTGCGGGTCCTGAAAGTGTTGCAGAAATTCTCACTCACTGCACGGGCTTGGGCGCAGGGGCTCCAGAGGGGTGGATGGGTCCCCAGGGCGCAGTACAGGGTCTCACTCTCTCAGCATGTAGGGAAGGCTGTGCTGACTCTGGAGAGGTGGGGGAGGTCCGCAGAACACAGGGAAAGGTCTCTCGCAAGGCTGACCTGGGCTTGTCTGGTGGGTGCAGGAAAGAACAGAAGTTCTCCCACACACTCGCAATGCCTGGGGTTGCGTGGATCTGGCTCATTCGTGATTTGAGAGTGAAAGCTTTTTCCATTTTGTATAATATTGGCTGTTGCTTTGTGATGGGTGGCTTAATGAAATTGAGTTGAAAACCATGTATTCTGACTTTGTATCACATTGTTATCATGAATGAGTACTATACTTTGTCAAAAGCTTTTGCTGCATCTATTGAATTGATCATGTGATTTTTCTCTTTTTTTAATTTATTTTTTATTTTATTTTGATTTTTCTGTTTGCCTCTGTTAATATGGCACATTACATTTATTGATTTGTGTACCCTGAACCATCCCTGAATTCTGGGGATGGATCCCACTTGGGAATGTTGTACAATCTGCTTGATGATTTACTGCATTGTTTGCTATATTTTACTAAGGAGCTTTACATCTATGTTCATTAGGAAGTTTGGAGTGTAGTTTTATTTTTTGCTGGGTCTCTCTCTCTGGTTTTGATATCTGGGTAATACTTGCCTCCAGAAATGAGCTAGGGAGAATTGCTTCCTTTACAAATTCATTAAAGAGTTTAAGGAGCATTGGCATTAAATCTTCTCTAAATTTCTTATAGAATTGAGCAGTCAATCTGTTTGGACCTGGGCTTTTCTTTGTAGGTAAGTTTTTATTTACAACTTCAATGTTATTAAATGATATTTGGTTATTCAGAAATTTTTATCTTCTCAATTCCACTGGAGTAATTCTTTTGTATCTACGAATCTATTTCTTGTATGGTTTTCATCCTATGAGAATAAAGACTTTCAAAGTAGGTATTGATGGTCTTCTGAATTTCCAAAGGATCTATAATGATGTTACCCTTTTTGTTCCTCAATGCATGAATGGGTGTCTTTTCTTTCCCTGGGTTTTTTTTTTTTCTTTTTTTGGTTGTTTGTTTTGATAAGGGTTCATCAACTTTATTCTTTCCAAGAACCAATTATTTTATTCATTTTTATTCATTGATTCTTAGTGTTCATTGTGTTAGACTCTTCTCTGATCTTAATAATTTCACCCTTGTGAGGGCTTTGGGTTTGTCTTGCTCTTTACGTTGAAGTCTGAGGTGCAGCATTAGATCATTAACTTGTACTCATATTGGTTTCATGGTGAAATGATTCTCTACCATAGGTTTGTCTCATAAGGTTATTTTCAATTTGTCCAATAAATTCCACTATGTTGTATTTGCATTCTTGTTTCATGGTACATATTATTAATTTCTTCTCTTTCCCATTGGTAGTATAGGCAGTTGTTATATAATTTTTATGTATTATGGAACTTTTACAGATTCTTTTCCCATTAATTTCCAATTTCCTTGCATCATGGACAGAAAATATGCAAGGGATATTTTCAGTCCTCTGTATATTAACTTAAGTATGTTCTTTGGGCTGGTATATGGTTTATTTTAAAAAATGTCCCATTTTCAGCTGAGAATATTGTGTATTTTGATGATGTCAAGGGGAGCATTCGGAAAGCATCTACTAAATCCATTTATATCCATTTATTCACAGGCTTGGTTCTGTTATATATCTTTGCTTATTTTCCACCTAGTTGATCTGTCTCTTTATGGCAATCAGGTGCTAAGGGTCTTCCGTTATAATATTGTCATTGCTTATTTGATTTTTTTTCAAATTTTATATATTTCATACAGGTTCTACAGGGTCTCGCTGTGTAGATCAAACTTGTAGTGATTATCCTGTTTTCAGCATCCCAAGTGCTGAGATTACAGGTGCAAGCCACCACACCTAGTCTCAATCTCCTTCTCAGAGTTCCCCAGCGACGGCGCCAGCACAGCACACTGGGGGTCGAACCCCAGCTGATGCACTCTGCCTAAGCAGGTGCTTTAATCTTCTGAGCTCTCTGGCTGGCCCTGCTTATATGATTTTTGTGTCAAATAAAAAAATCAAATAAGTATCAACATAGAAATCAAATTAATTGTCTTATATCATTGAGTGCTCTCATATTTGGTGCTTATATATTTATGATTGTTTTCTCTTCCCATTGACTTTTTCCCTGAGGAGTATGTAGTGACTTTTTTGTCTCTTTTGATCATTCTTGGTTTGAAATTTACATTGTATGCAAACAAAATAGCTACCCCTGATTTCCTCTGGGTTACTGTTGCATAAGGCATTTTTTTTTCACCCTTTGACTTTCATTCTATGACTTTCTTTTGAGTTACATTTATTCCTTTTATACAGCATATTGCTGGGTCTTGTTTCTCCATTAATTCTGCCAGTTTGTTTTTTTATTTAATTTGTCAATCGAGGCCATTTATATGGATAGTGATAATTGATATGTTTTGGTTTATCTTTGTCATGATACTTTCTTGCTATTGATTCCATTTTTCCCCTCTGTTTAGCTGCTGGCCCTGCTTTGTGGAAGTGTGTGTGTGTGTGTGTGTGTGTGTGTGTTGTTCATGGATCTATGGTCATTTTTGTCTCTGTAAAGGATGCATATTTACCAGTTGGCTTAGCACCTAATCCTTTGCTACTGGGCTGTGGTGATGATTATAAACCGTACAATCACAATTTTATCATACAGGGATAAAAACTGCTTATAAGGGCCAGGGAGATGGCTCAGTAGAATAAGCACTTACCTGGCAAGCACAAGTGTCTGAGTTCAATCCCCCCCAGTTATTCTGCCAAATAAAAAATAAATAAAAATTAAAAAATTAATTAAAAACTGCTTATAACATGTATGACATCTTAACTAAAGTAGTACAGGTAGTTTCAAGCACAGCTTTTTTTTCACTTGCGTATTTGGTGAAGAGTCTCACTACACAGCTCAGAATCATAGTGATCCTCCTGTTTTCACCCTCTCTAGTGCTGGGATTACAGGCACTCACAACCACACGAGGACTCATTTGCCAACTGAGTGCACCCCAAGATCCGGACTTGAGCAGCATACAGGACCAGAGATGAACCCTGCTCCCCACACTTGCCAAAGCAGGTACTTAGTACACTGAGATATCTCACTCATCTCAAATACAGCTTAACTGCTGACAAAGTATGGTACTAATTAACATACTAACTGACTACAAGCAGAAAACTTTAAGGTTATATAACAAAATAAAACATAGAAACTGTATTTGCGTATAGTGATTTTCCCTTTAGTAAAGTGATTTATCCTTGTCCATGGATCAGGTGGGAGTGGAGATTGATAGGGGCAGGAAAAAGAATGAATGGAGTCAAATATAGTAGAATCTATGTTGGAGGTCAAAGGATGGTCATCTTAGTGTTGGGAACCTGGAGTATGCAGCAGGGAAAGAATGACACAAAATAAGAAGGAGTAATCAGAATGGGAAGAGACTCTTTAATCATGTGAAAGTTAAAATTGAAGAAATAGTTGAGGAATGCAAGAAAGAGGATCAACCAAAGAAAACAAAAAAGAAAGGTAGGACATCAAAAATGCAACAAAAGAGAGAGCAAAAAGAGAGAATGAAAAAAGAAGGCAAGAAATAAAAAAGAGAGACCAGAATAAGAGAGGAGAAAAATCCTAAAACAAAAATAACCATGAATTCTCTTAGTTCGGTGAAAATAGAAGCTTGTACCAAGTATTTATACAAGATCATGTCTACATCTTGTCCTCTGAATAACTAATATGAAGACAACAATATGCAATGTATTAATTATTATAACTGTCCTGCTAACCTGTTTTGAAACTGTTTCATTGTTATTTTATCTTTCTTTTCTCATTAAAATGAATTTTTAAAAAGAACAAAATAAATTTAAAAATAAGCACAAAATACAAAACAAAACAAGAAGACATCCAATCAGACAGGAATGGAATAGCTAATTGTACAAACAAGGGAGAACAAAAATGGTACAAACCACTGGTGCTTACAAGCCTGTGATAGCATCCGTGTCAGATCCCAGAAATGCGCTGTGTGTTTCAGCCAAGTTTGCCATGGCATTTGGTCTGGGTTTGGAGCTGATCTTGGCCTCTAGATATGGGTTCTGGGACTGATCTTCTGTTGGTGGAGTTTTCCACAATCCAACTGCTGTTTTCTTTCTGCTTCTTCTGACACTTCCAAGTTTCTGGTATTGATGATTATTTACTCCATGAATGCACTCCAGAGCACTGTCCCAGGTCTCAGGATTCTGGCTGGTCAAAGGTGCATGTGTGCCTGTATGCTTAGGGCCACTGTTTTGGGTCTCTGGGTGCTGGTCAAATGACCCACTAAAAGCATATGTGCACCCATATGCCTGTGTCCAGCCGCCCTTGGTCTCCAATATTAAGTACTAGTGATGTAATATTCCAAAAAGCACAGCTTTCATATATCTAGAATTCATTTTCTAATACTTTGGACTCCCCAAGAGCTAGGAAACAAGACAAAATAAGCAGAAGTAAAGAAAACCGCCCAGGCCTCTGGCTTCTCTGTCTGGAATAAATTGCCAGCATTAAGCCAACTGCCAGGGAAGCCTGTTGTAGAGCCACCTGCCCAAGCCAGGATATGGAAATTGAAGCTGACAGAACCCCTACTATACTGGCTCAATTTGCTGAACCAAGTGTGAATGATCAAAAGCAACAACAGTGGCAGCCCAGGACTCTTAGCTACTAACTAATATGCCAAATTTCCATCTGGATCTGCATCTACATTCATTCTCTTCCCTGAGCCACAACACTGAGTGGAAACAGAAAATGCCAGAGCTTTGTGACTGGAAAGGATCATAGAATTAATCTCATCCAATCCTTTTGCTTCACAGACTAAGAAACTGAGACAAAGACCTCTTAGGTGAAGTGCCCAAGATTCAAGTCTAATGCACCCAGAATCAGAACTAATACTCAGGTCTATGGATTAAATCTTGTGAGAGCTGTTGCACAATATTACACTACAGAAAAGCAGCAAAGCAAGGAAAGCTTCTCTGTAATTCCAAGTAATGCATTTGGCAAGAAGCTATCTTTAAAATGAACTTTCCTCCAGCTAAAAGAAATCCCTTTGGCTTTTGCTATTCTTTCTCATAAATATTAGCCAAAAAATAATTATAAACACTTTTGCAACATACTAAGTGCCATACTGAGCATTTTATCTGCATTATTTCATATAATCCTCATAATAATCTGATTCAATATATAGTATTGCCACCAATACTTTGTCAAAATGGTATCTGAAATTTCAAAATATAATTTATGCCTTCAGCTACAAAGTTGAAGGAGAATATTCAAATTCTGACCATCCACATTTATGACCCAACACATAATCCCTCCATAATGATTTCTATAAGCTAACAAAAAATGGAATACAAATTTAATCAAGATACATAAAAATGGATTACTTTAAAATAGTGAATTTTTCTTTATTCTTGATTTGCTTTGTCCTGTCGGACACAACATTTAAAAGTCCAACCCCTCTACCTTGAGTAAAATGTCATTATGGAAGAAAGTTCTATAATCTTCTGTACCATTAACAAGCTTCTCAAACCTGCCACCCAAGATCTGGATACTGTCCCCATGTGCTTTGATGTAGCTCCTGCTTGGGATTCAGGGCACACCAAGAAGCCAAGACAAAATTAGTATTTGCTTGCCTCCCACTCTCTGTCCTATATTCTCAAATGAGAGCTTGAAGCACAAAGATGTGAGTAATCTGAACTCTTCTTTTAGGGTAAGCAGAAGTAATCAGAACAAAAACTAACACAAACACAAGCCAGGCCTCTGGATAGTTATCAGTGATACAATGCATTCAGGGATATTGAGGGAGATGTTATGTCTATTTCTTGTTTTTAAAATGCATCTGTTTGTTTTGGGGTCTTTAACAGATATACTTACATACAAGGGTGCCAAGAGGACTATTTCACCCAGGAAGATGTGACCTCTTTTAGGTACCCATCCCCAGACTGACTTATATCTGAGAAGACACAATGGTTCTGGGACCCAGAATGGGTCTCTGTTTCCCCAGCTGCTCTCATACACATTTGGCAGTGACAGAACTGTCACCCACAGAAAAACAAGTTTACTAGTCTACAAGTAGAGAGGTGAAGCTCCAACTACTGACAGCAGTTATTTCCTCAAAGCAAATTCACTTAAATAAGAGAGAAGACAAAGGGCAGTAAATGAGGCCTGGGCTTTCAAAACTGGTTACAGGTAGGGACACAACATCCAGAAAGGAGACACAAGACTCCATTGAAAATCTGTTCTGATGATTCAGTGCTGTCCACGATTTTCCCATAGTATGAGACAGATAAAGAACCTGAGATTGGCAGGAGTGGAGGTCAGTGCGAGGAAAAGTGGATACACAAAGTAACATGGCGTTATTTTCATTTCAGGCACCAAAAATGTAAAATATTTCATGCCCAACTTTCTAACTCATGGAGCCCTGTATGAGTGATCCTACCATGAATGGTCTCAAAGATGAACCAGGCAAGGGAGGCAATGTAGGCTTCCCTCAGCTTTCTAAGCTAAGGCCCCACAGGCTACAGGGATTCCCTTTTCTAGTTCACCAAAGGTGCAATAAGAGCTTGCAACTATAGCATTAGACGTTACTGCTGCATTTTGCAGCAAGAAAACGAAGACTCAGAGATGGTGAACCACTTTCCCAAGTAAGAAAAAAAAAAAAAAAACCTGTCTGCTCTTAGCCTCACATTTGTTCCATTGTTCTATACTATCTTGGCTTTTGGTGTGATGAGGCAGAGAAAGAGATGGAAGACATGCCTTCAGACCAATCTCTGAGATAGCCAAAAGAAAGTCCTGGAGCAAGTCCGGGATATAAGAAGACACAAAGGCAAAGAGGTCTGCATGCTCCCTTCAACAGTCACCTGTTACACACCAGTCAGTCAAGTGCCAACCAAGAACCTAGACACTTATACAAGAAAGAATTAAGGTGATAATTTTCTCAAGGTGCTCACTGTTCATACTTAAGGAAAAATCTGAAAATCAACAAAACAAGATGGAGTTAACCAGAGAGATTGACAACTGTTTATTTTTCAACCCCACAAACCTAGAGAAGAACTTGAGTTTGGCCTTCAGGGTTAAGAAAAGTCTCCATTATAGAATTTCCTTAATAAGTAGTGAAACCCCAAAGGGGGAACTTACAGAAAACAGCCTATAGCACCAACCACTTTGCTAAGCAGTACAATGAAAGCTAGGCTAGATATGACTGTGCTGCGCCTTGGTCCTCACTGGACTTCCCAGGTGAAAAAACCCATGTCACAGGGCCCAGCCCACAGTCTATTGCAGAGGCTGACAGGATCACAGAATAGACAAAAAGAAAAATGGCCCAAGGAAGTTAAACAGACTATAACTATGTACTGTAACTTGACAGTGTAAAATCTTTTCTTAAAAGTTTAAATTTAAACATATAAAATAAAAACAAGCCTCCATTTCTTCCTAAGTCACTCAGGTGCCACTGTGGTGCTGTGATAAGGAGTCAGAGCTAGCTCCTTGCTGCAGGACACGTCAGCACATCATTTCCAAGGAGGTCACATGTCTTGGAAGGCCTGTCCTCCCAAAGCCCAGTGAGCTTCAAGAAGCATGCACCAAGCCCTTCCCAAAGTCCCCTGCACCTTGTCCAGAGGAGAAAATGACAGATATAAACAGAGGAACACTTCACTAGACATGATTCCTTATTCTATTCCTTTGGTGTAGTATTGAAGAAGGGCTATTCTCACTGTTTAAAAGGCTTCAGCAGTTCATACTGAGGTCAATATAAACATGAAGAAACAAAGCCAGAATTTCAATATGACTTTGAAAGACAAGGTCAAAGCCATCTAGTGAGGTGGTAAAGAATACAGATTTGGGCACCTGGCTGCCAGGGTTGGAAGCCCAGACCCACTGCTAACTAGCAGAGGACTGAAAAGTATGTTACACAACTGCTAGCTTCAGTTTCTTCATGTTTAAAATGGGGTTAATAACAATGAGAATAAGATGGGTAAATAGATATAATACATATGAGTTTGATTCCTGGTAACACACACATAAAATAAAATAAAATAAAATAAATAAAACAATACATATACAATGGCTCCTGGCTTATTGAACATGTTGTACAACCAAGATAGTGTCTCCATGTAGATAAAAAAAGTTTTTATAAAAATTGTGAGTCTGAGAAAGGATGAAGGGATTTAGAAGGGCTTGGTGGAAGAAGGAATGAGAAAAGAAAAAGAAGGGAGAACAACCAGTGCCTGAAAATCATCAATATCTCGTTCAACCATGCTTGAGATCTTTAGCCTTACTGATACTTCCTTTCACCCTATGGAAAACAGACTAGAACCATGTCTATTTTCAAGATTTCTGGAAGCTTCTCAGTAGATATAGGGTAGGTAAATAGATAGAAAAGTGAGTAAAACAGTTTATAGCTAGTTGGAGGACAGACAAGTGCTATCTACATACCAGCCTTCTTATAACAAATGTGCTGGCTGTAAGATTTACCTACAAGAAAACCAATCTCAGCAAAGTTGAACTTTTATCCCTCTTCTGGTCCACTGTGCCTTGTGATTGAGAAAAGAGAGCTATTCTAGTCTCTGCTTTGCCTCCAAAGCCTGTGAAGCTATTCATACCCATAATACAATGGGCCTCTGGATCACTAGGCTTCCAGTTCTAGACTCTCAGAATCAGTGTAGGGAGAGCTCTTGGTAACCACTGGGAACAGTAATCATACTTCCTAGGAGATATGTTTTTAAATTTTTAAATTACTTTATTTATTTGTTTATTTATTTATTTATTTGATACAGGTTCTCACTGTGCAACTCTGACTCATAGTGATCCTCCTGTCTCAGCCTCCCCAGAACTGGGATAACAGGTGTGCACCACCATACCTGGTTTTGGTGGCCAGGTTAGCACTGGGGACGGGCATAGTGTGCAGGGCCAGGATCAAACTTGGGTCCTTGCACTTAAACAAGGCAGGCACTTAGACTGCTGAGCTATCTCCCAGTCCCCTGGGGACATTTAATACATAATCTAGCTAAAAATTTAAAGGACATAATGATAATGAGGATATGACATTATCCATCCTTCTGGGGACGGATCATAGTCTAGTGGCAAGGTACGGAGAGAGAGACAGAGACAGAGAAGCACACAGAGAAACACAGAGAGAACCAAGACTGAATTGGCATCAGAAGCCCGAGCTTAACCTGGCAAGCACAAGGGCCTGAGTTCAATCCCTGGTCCACCAAATTAATAATAAGAATGATAATTTAATTTAATCACCATAAGAACAGAACACTAAAAGCTGCTAGAAAAAAGCAAACATATCACTCATAAAGAAAATCCCATCAGAATCATGGCAAACTTAACAAAAATCCTCAAGTGAAGAAGAGCTTGGAGTGAAGCCCCGAAAGAAAACAACTTCCAACCCATATCGATGTACCCTTAAAAATTATTTTGAAAATTAATGGAAAAATAAAATACTCCCTTGACAAAAAACAACTAAAGAAATTCATGACCACCAAACCAACCCTACAAGGAGTCCTAATACATTCTAGAAAGAAATAAAAATGATCACAGATTCATGACCAACAACACAAAGAAACCACAAAGCATGTTAAGCAGCTAAACAGTAGAGAGAAACAGGGGACCAACAGTAGTAAAATATTGCGATAAACATAAGGGAATAAGAAAAGATAAGGCAATACATATCCAGTTATCACTATCCATTTAAATGGCCTCAATTGACAAATCAAAAGAATCAGACTGGAAGAATAGATGGATAAACAAGATCCAGAAATATGCTGTATAAAAGAAATGCATTTAATTCACAAGAGATCCATAGGATGAAAGAAAAAGAGTGGCAAACAATACTCCATGCAATAGTATCCCAGAGAAAAATAGGGACAGCTGTTTTGTTTGTGCACAATATAAACTTCAAAACAAGAATAATCAAAAGAGATAAAGAAGATCACTACATATTGTCAGGGAAAATATCAAAAGAAGAGATTACAATCATAAATATGTATGCACCAAATATTGGAGCACCAAACTATATAGGACAATTATTAATAATCATAAAAAATAAAATAAGCAATGACACAATTATAATAAGAACTTTATATCCAAAGATCACAAAGAGATAGAACAAATAGATGAAAAACAAGCAAAGAAATATCAAACTGAATCAAACCTCTGAACAAATGGACTTAGTAGAGGTTTTCAGCGCTCCACCCAACATTATCTGAATATACATTCTTCTCAGCTGCAGATGGAACGTTCTCTAAAATGTGCCCTATATTAGCCCACAGAACATGTTTAGTAAATTCAAAGAATTGCAATTATCCCATGCATGTTATCTGACTATAGTGCAATAAAACTGGAATTTAATTGCAAGAGAACCTGAAAGAACATCATAAGTAAAGGAAAATTAAAAACACCCTCCTAAACAACTAATGGGTTAAAGATGAAATTAGAGGACACATTAATATCACAAGTAGATGAGAATGCACATACAATATATTGGAAATTATGATATGCATTAAAAGGAGTCCTAAGAGGAAAATGTATGCAATAAATTGTCCTCAGGAAAACAAAATGAACATAAGTAGATTACGTAATGTTGCACCTCAAGCTTCTCAAAAAGAAGAGCAAGACAAGCCCAAAGCCCAAATAGAGGAGAAAACTGTAAACATCAGAGCAGAGATTAACACAATGAACACTAAGAATTAGGGAATGCAAATATTTAATGAATCAAAGAGTTGTTTCCTTGAAGAATAAATAAAATTGATTAAACCCTTATCAAACCTTATCAAAAAGAGAAAAGACTAATTCATGCATTAAGGAATAAAAAGGGTACCATCACTACAGATTCTTTGGAAATTCAGCAGACTATCAATACTTTGAAAATCTTTATTCTCATAGGATGAAAGTCATAGAAGAAACAGACCCATTCCTAGAAATATATGAATTGCCTCAGTGGAATCAAGGAGATAAAAATTTCTAAACCAAATATCATTTAATTACATTGAAATTGTAAATAAAACTTACCAACAAAGAAGAGCCCAGGTCCTAACAGATTCATTACTGACTCCTATAAGAAATTTAGAAAGGATTTAATGCCAACACTCCTCAAGGTCTTTAACAAATTTGTAAAGGAAGCAATTCTCTTTAACTCATTTCTGGAGGCTGGTATTACCCAAATACCAAAAACAGAGAGAGATCAGCCAAAAAAGAGAAATGTAGTCCAAACTCTCTAATGAATATAGATGCAAAAATCCTCAATAAAATACTAGCAAACACAATGCAGCAAAGCATCAAGGAGATTATACATCATTCCCAAGTGGTTCCATCCCCAGAATGCAGGCATGGTTCAACATACACAAATCAATAAATGTAGTATACCATATTAACTGTACTAAACTCAAAAATCACATTATCATCTCAATAGATTCACAAAAAGCTTTGGACAAAGTATAGCACTCATTCATGATAAAATGCCATAGAAAATCAGAATACATGGATTTTAACTCAATCTATATTAAGCTATCTATTGGCAAAACATTAGCCAATGTCATACTAAATGGATAAAAACTGAAAGCTTTCATTCTAAAATCAGGAACAAGGCAAGGAGTTCCATTACCACCACTCCTTTTCGATATAGTTTTGGAAATATTAGCTAGAGAAATTACACAAGAGAGAAAAAATGAAAAGAACAAAGAAAGGAAAGAAAGAAATTAAATTATCTTTACTTTCAGACAGGATGATATATTACATAGAAAACCCAAAAATTCAACCAAAAGATTTCTAGATTTAATAACTAAATTCAGTATTATAGCTGGATACCAAGTCAACACTCAGAAATGAATAGCATTTCTATGCACAAACAACAAACTCAATGAAAGAGTATTTAGAGGAACCATACCCTTGACAATAGAGTCCAAAAGATGAAATACTTGGAAATCAGTCAAACAATGCCAGTAAAACATCTATACATTCAAAATTACAGTACTGTGGAAAAGGAGATTGACAAGGATACCAGAAAAGGGAAAAATATCCCTTGCTCACGGGCAGGAAGAAACAAAACTGTGATAATAGCCATGTTCACAAAACTGTTGCACAGAGTTAATGCAATCCTGATCAAAATTCCATTATGATGCTTCACAGAAGTTAGTAATTACTCTTATGGGTATTTTCCTAGAAATATTAAGAACATTAGACTACAGTGATATGTATCCACCATGCTTTTGAAGCACAATTTGTGATAGGTAAATCTTGGAAACAAGTGCAATGCCCAACTATGAAGGAATGGACAATGATGGTGTGGTTTTTTTTTTTTATACATACAATAAAATACTACTCAGCTGTACAGAGAATAGATTTGAGACTTTTATAGATAAATAGCTGTAGCTTGAGACCATACTCATAAATGAAATAAATCAGACTCACATGTGCAAACATTATATTGTCTCCCTAGTATGAGAAACTGAAAGAGTAAATATTTAAAGTATACAATAGATACTGGAAAACAGGAAGCAATTTCAAAAGGAAAGAGAAACTGGAAAGGGGGAAAGGAGAAGATGATGGAGAGAAAAAAATATATATATATATATTACTTAAGATAGCTATACTCTTAATTTCTATTAATTCATTGAAAATAAAGTACTGTGCTTATTTTTTAAATGAATTTAATTTTGAATAATAAACACAAATAGCAGAAACTAAGACATAAAAAGGGTAACATACAACAATACATATGTTACAGATTTTCAAAACAAGAATAGCTAACATAACAATGGCTGTTCTATTATCTATTTTTATTATCAAATCTGTTGCTGAGATTCACAGATATAGTTATGCAAGAATGGACAAAGAATTTAATATAAGCCCTAGTTCTCAAGAAACCTTAGGTTTTTTTCATGCCCTTTTTTACTTTGTTTTAAAACAAATTTATTTTAATGAGAGTATAATAATAAAACATTGCAAATAGCACATCTTTAAAAGACCAAGAGGAGAGGTATTCAAGTGTGGCTTTTGTATTATACATTGCCGTCCTCAGTGTCATTGCTTAGATCTCAAGTAGCATATACAGTTAGTCAAGGTGATAATTCTATACATCACTGTTTTTTAAAAAAACTGATGTAAATTATTAGTACAACCATTTTAGTCATCCTCTATATACACTTACATGTTTTCCCCCTTCATTTTTCTTCTTTTCTTATGTCTCTCATCTTTATTGTTTAATCCACAAATTCAGTTTCTCTCTGTTTTATTTTATCTATTATAATTTTCAGGTTTTATTTCTTCTAAGGGTTCTTACACTAGGGACACAATATGATATTTACATATATGAGTCTGATTTATTTAACCTATGACTATATGCTAGAGTTGCATTCAATTACCTATGAAGACTTTGTCATTTTTTACAGCTGAGTAATGCTCCATTGTATAAAAATGTCATGTCTTTTTCATCCATTCCTTAGGTGATTGGCATTTTGGTTGTTTCCAAGATTTGGGCATAACAGTTTGTGCTGCTATAAACATGGGTGCACCTATATCACTATGATATGATATTTTCAGTTCTTTTGAGAAAGAAGGGGAATAACTAGTTTAAATGGGATTTCCAATGCTAGATATTCAGAAGCCTGGACCCTAATTTCCATAGTAGATATACCAGTCTACATTCCTACCAGCAGTGGAGAAGGGTTCCTTTTTCACTTCAGCCTCTCCAACATTTATGTTTAGTTGATTTCTTTATCATAGCCATTCTTTCTGGGGTGAGGCCATATCTCAGTGTTTTAATTTGCATTACTCAAATGGCAAATTTCATTATATACACATTATATACTTATTTGCAACTTGTATTTCTTATGAAAAGTGTATATTTATCTCAGATGTCCATTTTTGGATTGGGTCTTTAAATTTTGGGGGCCTAACTTTTTTTAGTTCTTTATATATTCCAGATAGAAGACCTTTTTCAGAGTGAATATTGGTTAAAGTTTTTTCTTAATTTGTGGATTGTCTTTTCACTCTGTTGGTGATTTCTTTTGATATAAATAAATACCTCAATAAGATGGGACCCATTTGCTCATTCTTTGCAGTGTTTTCTGTGCAGTTTGGTTTTTGTTCATGAACTGCCTGCCTACCCCATATCTTCAAGATTCCAACCCACTTTATCTTCCAGGAGATTTAGGGTCTCTCTTTTAATGTTCAGATCTTTAATCCATTTTTATTTTACTTTAGTGCATCGCAATAGGCCCAGATCTATCTTTAATTTTTGGCATGTGGAGAGCCAGTTTTTTCTAATGTTTGTTAAAGAGGTTATACTTCTTCTAGGGAACCTGTTTGGCCCTGTTGTCAAAGATAATATGGCTGAATATATTTGTACCAGTATCTTCATCTTCTAATCTGTGTCATTCATCTTCAGGTCTGCTTTTTCTTTTTTTCCCAGTACCATGATAGCTTTATCACTAGTCAAGGGTTATAATATCTCTAGCTTTGCCTTTGTTGCCAAGGATTGTCTTTGGTATTCTAAATCTTTCATGGGTCCAAATAAATTTTAAGAATGTTTTCTCTAGCTCTGTGAGGTATATTGATGGTGTTTTGATAGGGCTTGTATTAAATCTGTATAACAATTTTGGAAGGATGCCCATTTTCACAATGTTAGTTTTTCCTATCCAGGAACAAGGAATATCTTTATTTTCTGAAATCCTCCTCAGCCAGGCGTGGTGGCGCATGCCTGTAATCCCAGCACTCGGGAGGCTGAGGCAGGAGGATTGTTGTGAGTTCGAGACCAGCCTGAGCTACAAAGTGAGCTTAAGGCCAGCCTGAACTGCATAGTGAGACCCTGTCCCAAAAAAGAAAAAAAAAAAAAAAAAGAAATCCTCCTCAGTCTCCTTTTTTAGGGCCAGCCAAATAGCTCAGCAGGTTAAAGCACCTGCAAGCAGAAGTAGAGGCCAAGGGTTTGATGCCTGGACCTGCTGTGCCAGCCTTGCCCCAGGGCCCACTGAGAAGGCCATTAAGACCGGAATGGTGGTGCACACCTGAAATCCCAGCTCTTGGGAGACGGTGAACAAGGAATGCACTATGAGTAAAATCTAGTAGTGAGACTCTGAACACCCTGTATATCCTTCCCTAAAAATACAAAAAAAAAAATCCCCTTTTTTAGAATATTTTCCTTTTCATTGTATAGTACTTTTATTTCCTTTGTCATATTAATGCATAAGTATTTCATTTTTTGGATGTTATTTTGAAGGGTATTGCTTCTCTAATTTCTTCTTCACTGAGTTTGTTATCCATGTAGAGGATAGCTATTGATTTTAGGGTATTGATTTTCTACCTGCTATGGTACTGAGTTTGTTTAAGAATTCTGGGAGCTTCTTGGAGTGTTACATTCTTCCAAGTAGAACATCGTGTCTCCTGAAAATAATGATAGTTTAACATTTTCTGTACTATGCTTATTCCTTTTATTTCTCTCTCTTGTCTAATGGCTCTGTCTAATCATTCCACAACTATATTGAGCAGGTGGTGATAGAAGGCATCCTTGTTTTCTATCTTATTTGAGAGTAAAAGCTTTCAATTTTTCTGAATTAGGTTTATGTTGGCTATCGGTTTGTCATAGATGGATTTTATCACATTGAGGTGATAGTGATAAAACATCTACTCCAATTTTCTCGAGGAATTTGATCATGAATGCGTGTTGGACTTTGTCAAAGCCTGCATCAATTGAGGTGATCATGTGGTTTTTCATTTTGGCTCTGTTAATGTAATATAACTTACACTTCTTGCATATTTCAAACCTTTCTTGCATTCCTTAGGATGTATCCTACCTCGTCGTAGTATATAATCTTCTTGATGATTTGCTGTATTCTATTTGATAATATTTTGCTGAGGATTCTATGTTCATGAGAGAAATTGGCCTATAATTCTCTTTTTTGGAAGAAACTTTCTCCAGTTTTAGTATAAGTATAACACATGCTTCCAGGAACAATTTTGAGGGTATTGTTTCCTTTTCAATTTCATTGAAGAGTTTGAAGTGTATTGGGATTAAATCTTTCCTAAATTTCTTGTATAATTTAGCTGTGAGTCCATGAGGACATGAGCTTTTCTTTTTTGGTAAGTTTTGTGTTACATTTTCACTTTCATTAGTTGACATTGTGTTATTCAGAGTTTCTATGCCTTCTTCACTCACTTTTGTACATTTGTACCTATCTAGGAAACCACATTTTCTGTATCTTCAAGTCTGTGAGAGTAAAGATTCTCAAAATAGCTATGGATGATCTTCTGAATTTCCAAAGGATCTCTAGCAATTTCACCCTTTTCATTCCCTATTTATTCAATTTTTTTAATTTTCCATAATTTTATTGAAGAACAAATAGAAATGAGACAGTTTCAAATCAAATTAGTAGAACAGATTCAATAATTAATACATTGCATATTGTTTTCATAGTGGTTTTTTATTGTACAAGGTGCATACATGATATTCTACTTACAAACACTATTAGAGCAGATGTTTCTATTCAATGAATTAAGAGAATGTAGTTCTATATCTATCTTTTTTTAAAAAAAAAAGTGGAATTATAGTACACTTTCAATAATAAATACTTTTTACATTGTTATCTTCCTACTGGTTATCCATAGTACAAGAAACAGACAGGATATCCTATCTAAACAGTGTTAGTGTAAATCTTTCTTCTCATAGAATTATGCCAAAGTACTGCATATTTATGCTAACTATACTGTCTATACAAACACAGAATGGTCCTTCCTTTGTATCCTCTTTTTTTTGTTTAGTCCTATCACAAAGGGGTATTGTACTGTCATTCAATTATTATAGGTGCTTGAATTCAGAAAAACAATCCAACACAGTTCAGCAGTCCACAATAGTAGTGGATTATGCAAAGAAGTTGTTGACGAGAGCCTTTTACAACTCAGCATATTATTATGGCTTTGTTTTGTATACCTCATTTTTATAATTTTCTTCTGGATGATTAAGAACGAGATAGGTCAAGACCTATATTAAAAAATGTAACTTTTGTATCTGATGAGGTCAGTCAAGTCCCCACAGGGTTTATCCTGTAACGTTCTACCACACTTCGTAGATCCTTTGTCAGTGTAAGCCATGTGGATGACCCACAGTCATTGCTTGACCAATTTGCTCTCTGTGAAAGCCTGTGAGAAAGTCTTCTCGCCATATGCCTCTCCTTAGGCACACTATAGATCATTGATCACATTCCTCTGTGGCTCCATAATCTCCTTGATCAGACAATCTGGCACACAACTGAGTCCCATGATGTTACAGTGCAGGTTCTCCTATGTCCCGAGTCTTCACTGACCTTGAAAGGCTAGGGCCAAAATGTTAGTTGACATTACAGCCCTTCCATTTCTCCAATTTTTGATCTGAAAAAATAGGTTGTTAAACAGGTAGAAGAGAAGCTGGTTTGTACCCTGCAACATATGCCATTCAGTTTATCATTACTATATGTCTAAATTCCTTTTTTAACTGTTGTTATACCTTTCTATTTATATTTCTTCTTTTGATTTCTTATACTAAGGAGACTATATGATATTTGCACATGTGTGTCTGGTTCACTTATGTTCAAGTAACATCCACTTAAATATAAATGCTTCAAGTTTATCATTCTTTAAGTTTATCATTCTTTATAGCTGAGTAGTACTCCATTGTATAAAAACAACACATCTTTTTCAACCATTCCTCATGAAGTGGGCATCTTTATTGTTTCCAAGATTTTGAAATCACAAATTGTGCTGTTATAAACATAGGAACACATATATCCCTATGATATGATGTTTTCATTTACTCTGGGAAAATTCCCAGTAGGGGGATAGCTGGCTTGAGTGGGATTTCCAGTCCTAGTTTTGTGAGGAGTCTCCACACTGACCTCCACAATGGTTGTAGCAGTCTACATTCCCACCAGCAGTGGAGAAGTGTTCCCTTTACCCCATATCCTCTCCAACATTTTCTATTGATTGATTTCTTTATAATAGCCATTCTTTCTAGAGTGAGATGTTATCTCAGTGTTGTTTTAACTTTCATTTCACAGATGGCTAATGATGTGGAGTACTTTTTCCTATACTTATTTGCTTCTTCAATTTTCTCCGGGAAGTGTGTATTCATTTCAGATGCCCATTTCTGAATTGGGACTTCAAACTTAAGGGCGTAAATATATCTTATTTTTTTATGAATTATAGAGAACAGACCTGTGAGTGCTTATTAGTCAAGATTTTTTCAAAATTTGTGGGTTGTCTTTTCACTCTGTTGACAATTTCTTTTGACATGCAAAAACTTCTCAATAACAGGTGGTCCCAGTTGTTAAATCTTTCAAGTGTTTCCCATGCAACTACATGTTTATTCATGAACTCTTTACCTACCCCTATGTCTTCAAGAGTTCCTCCTACTTTCTCTTCCAGGAGATTGAGTGTTTCTGTTTTAATGTTTATATCTTTAATCCATTTTGACTTTAGCTTAGTGCATGCTGATAGACCTGAGTCAAGTTTTAGTTTTTGGCATGTAGAAAGCCAGTTTTTTCAGCACCATTTGTTAAAGAGGCTATCTTTCTTCCAATAAGCGTGTTTGGCCCCTTTATCAAAGACCAGGTGGCTGAGTGTGTTTGTAGAGGCCTCTGCATCTTCTAATCTATTGCACTGATTCTTAGATATATTTCATTTCCAATACCATGTTGATTTTATCACAGTAGCTTTGCACTATAAATTTGACTCAGGAATTGTGATGCTGCCAGCCTTGTCTTTGTTGGCCTGGATTGCCTTTGCTATTCTAGATCCTTTCTGGTTGCAAATAAATTTTAGGAATGATTTCTCTAGATCTAGGTGGCAGTTTTGTAGGGACTGTGTTAAATCTGCACAGCCATTTTGGGAGTATGGCCATCTTCACCATGTGGGTTCTTCCTATCCAGGAGCGGGGAATATCTTTCCATTTTTTGAAATCCTATACGATCTCTTTTCTTAAGGTATTGTAGTTTTCCGTGAAAAGATCTTTGATTTCTTTGGGTAGATGAATTCCAAGGCATTTCATTTTCCGTGGTGCTATTGTAAAAGGTATTGTTTCTATAGTTTCCTTCTCACTGTGTTTATTATCTGTATAGCGGAATGCCATTGACTATTGAGTATTGACTTTTTATCCTGCTATGCTACTGAATTTGTGTATCAGTTCTAGTGCCTTCTTGGTGGACTTTTTGAGTCTTGCAAGTAAAGTATCCATCTGCAAATAGTGATAATTTAACTTTTTCCTTATCTATTTTTATCCTTTTATTTCTCCCTCTTGTCTAATGGCTCTAGCTAATGATTTCAAAACTGCATTGAACAGGAGGGGTGATAGAGTCTATCCTTGTCTAGTACCAGATCTAAGAGGAAGAGATTTCAGTTTTTCCTCATTTAGAATTATATTAGATGTTGGATTGTACTAGATGGCTTTTATCAAATTGAATTAGGGGCCTTCTATTCCAATTTTCTATAGGACTTTGAACATGAATGACTGTTAGACTTTATAAAAAACCTTTTTCTACATCAATTGAGATGACCAGGTAGCTTTTACATTTCAGTCTATTAATATAATGTATTACATTTATAGATTTTTGAATATTGAACCAACCTTGCATCACTGGGATAAATCCTACCTGGTCATGGTGTATGATCTTCTTAATGATTTGCTGTATTCTATTTGCTAGGATTTTGCCGAAGATTTTTGCATATATGTTCATGAGGGAGATAGGCCTGTAGTTCTCTTTCTTAGCTGTGTCTTTCCCTGGTTTTGGAATCATTATAATACTTGCCTCCAGAAACGACTTGGGAAACTGCTTCCTTTTCAATTTCATTGAAGAGTTTGAGGAGTGTAGGGATTATATCTTCTATAAATTTCTTCTAGAATTCAGCTATGAACCCATCAGGACATGGACTTTTCTTTGTCAACAAGCTTCTTATTACATTTCGTATTTCGTTGGCTTTTGTTGGGATATTGAGAGTTGTTATATCTTCTTGATCCAGTTTTGGTAATTTTTACCTTTCTAGGAATCTGTCCATTTCATCTGTCTTCTATTCTGTTAGCGTAAAGATTCTTGAAGTAGCTATTGATAGTCTTCTGAATTTCCATTGGGTCTGTAGTGATTTCACCCTTTTCATTCCTTATTACTTGTATTTGAATTTTCTCTTACCTCTTTTTGATGAATTTTGCAAGATATAGTAGTCTGGACTGGAATTTGTTTTCATATAGGATATGAAGAACTCTGCTCCATGCTTTCCTTGCCTTCATGGTTTGTGAACAGAAGTAGGCTGTAATTCTGATGGGTTTTCTTTTGAATGTGATCTGCTTCTTTTATTTAGCGGCTTTCAGTATATTACTCTAGTGTTGGATTTCTGGGATCTTGACTATTACACATCTCGGTGTGTTTTTAGTTGCATTTAAGGGCTTATTGATTTTATTTATAGTCTTTCAAAGAACCAGCTTTTTGATTCTTTAAACAGTTTTCTTCATCTCAATTGAATTAATTTCTGCTCTAATCTTTATGATTTCTTCCCATCTTTGGCTCTGGGTTTGGTTTGCTCTCCCTTTTCTAGATGTCAGAGGTGCAACATTAGGGTGTTTATTTTTTCCCATTGTATTTTCCTAATGTGTGAGTTCATAGCTATGATTTTCCATCTGAGAACTGCTTTCATTGCATCCCGTAAATTCTGATAAATTGTGCTTGAATTTCCATTGAATTGTAGATATTGTTGAATTTCTTGTTTAATTTCACCTGTGACCCATTGATTACTGATTAGGGTGTTGTTTAATTTCCATATATTTAGCAATTTTTCTGGTTTCTTTTGTCGTTTATTTCCAGTTTCATTGCACTGTGCTCAGATAATATGCATGGAATAATTTCTGTTTTCTGGCATATACTTACGCATGACCTCTGGACTAGTATGTGGTCCATTTTGGAAAATAACCCATGTGCAGCTGAAAAAAATGTGTATTCAGCAGTGATTGGGTGGAATACTGTAGATGTCTACCAGGTACATTTGTTCCAAGCTTTGGTTCAGTTCTGCTACTTCTTTGCTAATTTTTTGTCTGGTTGACCTGTCTTTTTGAGATAAAGGGGTATTAAAGTCTCCTGTTAAGATTGTGGTCTTGGATATTAGATTTTTCATGTCCATTAAAATTTTTCTTACATAGTTGTGTGCTCCTGTATTTGGTACATAGATATTTGTGAGTGTTATCTCTTCCTCTTGGATTTTTCCCCTAACCAATATATAGTGGCAATCTTTATTTCATTTGATCCTTCTTGGTTTGAAGTTGAGACTGTCTGAGAACAGAATTGCTACTCCTGTCTTTTTCTGAGGTGCTGGGGCATGTAGTATTGTTTTCCATGCTTTGACTTTAAGCCTATGAATGTCTTTTTGAGTTAAGTGTGTTCCTTATATACAGTATATTTTTGAGTTTGTTTCCTAATCCAATATACTAGTCTATTTCTCTTAATTGGTGACTTGAGTTCATTTACATTGATGGTTATAATTGAAATATGTTGACTTATATTTGTCGTGTTATTTACCTGCTGTCGTTTACTCCTTTTTGTCTTTTGTTTAATTATTTGCCCTGTTTAGTGGCTTCCTTCCATTCTCATTCATGGAGTCCTGTTCATTGTGGTCTCTCTCTAGAACCTCTTTCAGTAGCCTATGTAGGGATGGCTTTGTCGCCATGAAATTCTTTAATTGTTCTTTGTCATGGAAGTATTTCACTTCTCCATCAAACTTGAAAGAGAGTTTTGTAGGGTTTAGTAGTCTGGGCTGGAATTTATTTTCATACCAGATTTGAAGAACTCTACTCCATGCTTTCCTTGCCTTCATGGTTTGTGTAGAGAAGTTGACTATAATTTTGATGGGTTTTCCTTTGAATGTGATCTGCTTCTTCTCTCTAGCAGCTTTCAGTATATTATTCTTGTGTTGGATTTTTGGGTTTTTTGGGGGTTTTTTTTGGCAGAACCGGGGATTGAACTCAGGCCCTTGTGCTTGCAAGGGAAGTGCTTATTCCACTGAGCCATCTCCCTGGCCCCAAATATCTTTTTTTTTTTTTTTTTTTTGTGGAACCAAGGATTGAACTCAGACCCTTGTGCTTGCCAGGGAAGTGCTTATTCCACTGAGCCATCTCCCAGGCCCCCGGATTTTTGGGATCTTGACTATTATATGACTCCATGTGTTTTTAGTTGCATTGAAGTTATTTGGCATTCTATATGCTTTGGTTACTGAATGTTAGATTGTTTTCCCATATTTGGAAAGTTTTCTGCCATAATTTCTGCCCATATTCTTTTTATATCACTTATATTGACTCTTTCTTTCTCATTGATACCTATTAGTTTCACATTGTTTATATTGGCATAGTCTTGCATTGATGGATTATTTTTTCCTGCATCCTAGTTGTTTTTAAGAGATCCTTTCTCACCTTTCACTATCTGCACCAGTGTCTTCAAGATCTGAAACTGTCTTCGCTTTCACTCAAATGGTTTTGTAGACTCGTGATTCAGATTTTAAGTTATCCTCTATCTCTTTGACTCTGCTTCATGCGATCTATTGTTTTCCTGTATTGCTCATTCAAGGAATCCATCATATTTCTAATCTCCTCTATTTTTATCAATGTCTTCTTTAGAGGTAGGTATTAGTTCTTTTACTGCAGTTTTTTCCAAATTGTGTTTCCTCCACATAGTTCCATATTTGATTCTTTACCTCAGATGCTATTATTTCAAAGATTTCTTTTTTATTTCAGCAATTATTTTTGCTGTGTTCCTCTTTACCTTTCTGCTATTGTTTCTTTGCTTGCAATGCTGTAAATTCATACATTTCAGCTTAAGTAGTGTTCTCTGTGCTTGTTCTGAGTGGGCATTTACTTTCTCCCATACATTTCTTGCTTTTGATTCATTACTTCAAATGCTATGTATTCAAAAATTCCTTTTTTATTTCAAGGGTTAATTCCAGTCTGAGTTCCTCTATACTTTTCTTCTGTTGTTTCTTTGCTTTCAACTCTGTTAATTCATTCATTTCAGTTGAGCTAGTGTCCTCTGCCCTTACCATGGATGGGCTCAAGGCCTGAGATTGCATTTTGCTCCTTGTCTTTGTCATTTTATGTAGCATTGACCTCTGAATTTTGGTGTAGAGCTTTGGTGCAGTTATAACCTTAGCATATAATGAGTTTCAAGTGCTGATCTATTAAGTTTGAGTTTAACCAGTTATGCCTGGCCTGGATCTAGTTGTTGTGTTCAACTCCTTTTGCTGTAGCTCTTCTAGCACAACCGTGAGCCTGTGGTTCCCCTCCGTTGTGCTCATGACCCAGGGAGCACCAGGGATTGCAGAACCTCTCTCACACACTCTCCGGACCACGCTGGGCTGGATCAGGGCCATAAGAGTCACGAAGATTCTCACTTGCTGGGCAAGCTTGGGGCGGGGTCTCAGGAGTGCGCTCTCTGGCAGAGGCATGAGGGGAAGCCAGAAGTTCTCCCACACACTCACCAGGCCAGGCTGGGGCAAATCCAGCTGAGAGAGTCTCAGAAGTTCTCATTTGCTAGGCGCAAATGGGGGCGGTAGCTCTAGGGAGTTGCAGAGCTCACAGGGGCGCAGTAGAGAGTCTCACTCACTCGGGTTCCTGAGCTCTGCTCTCTGGGTCTCTCACCAGCGGGCCAGGGCAACCTATTGCTTGAATTTGAAGTTTTGTTTTTTTTTTTTTTTTCTTCCTCTTTTTGAGGAGCATGGATAGGGATTTATCAATTATATTTAATCTCTCAAAGAATCAGCTTTTTGATTCATAAATTTTAGTACTATGTCCTTTGTCTCACTTGCATTAATTTTGTCTCTAATCTTTTCTTTGTATATTTAGTATAAGGTCTGCATGGTTTCACTACACAGATCAGACTCATACTGATCCTCCTGTTTTCAGCCTCCCAAGTGCTGGGATTACAGGCGCACACCACCATGCCCAGTCTCAGTTGCCACCTCAACTCGCCCCAGGGGCAGGGCCGACACAGAATGTGGAGCCAGGTACCAAATCCCAGTCCTTTCATTTGCCTAAGCAGGTGGTTTAATCCGCTGAGCTATGTGGCCAGCCCACTGCTCTAATCTTTATAATGTTGTCCCATCTTTGGGCTATGGGCTTGGTTTACTGTTCTTTTTCTACAAACTTGAGGTGTTGTATTAGTGTACTTATTTGTTCTCATTCTGTTCTCCTAATGTGTGAGGTCATTACTGTAAATGCCTGATTGAGAACTGCTTTCATTGCATCCCACAAATTCTGGTAAGTTGTGCTTGAATTTTTGTTGGATTTAGATATTGCTTAATTTCATCTGTAGCTGATTGGTTGCTGATGAGGGTATTATTTAATTTCCATGTGTTTATGGGCTTTATCATTTCTTTTGTCATTAAGTTCCAATTTCATTGCACGGTGGTTAGATAATATGCATGGGATAATTTCTGTTTTCTTGCAAAAACTTCAGCATGACCTATGGACTAGTATGTGGTCTATTTTAGAAAACATCCCATGTGATGCTGAAAAAGTGTGTATTCAGAGGTTGTTGGGTAAAATACTCTGTATATGTCCACTAAGTCCATTTGTTCAGTTTTGCTAACTCTTTGCTAAATTTTTGTCTGAATGACTTATCTCTTTGAGATAAGTGGGTGTTAAGGTCCCCTGTTAATATTGTTACATTGGTTATTAGAGTTTTCATGTCCATTAAAATTTGTCTTATATAGTTGAGTCCTCCCACATTTGATGCCTACATATTTATGACTGTATCTCCTCCTCTTTTGTTTTACTCTAACCAGTATTTAGTGACCACTTTGTTTGATCATTCTTGGTTTGAAATTTAGATTGTCTATGGACAATGTAGCTACTCTCACTTTTTTCTGAGGTCCTGGAGCATGTAGTATTTTTCCCAACGTTTGACTTTCAGGCTATGAATTTTCTTATGAGTTAAATGTGTTTCTCATACACAACATATTGTTGGGTTTTGTTTCTTAATCCACTCTTTCACTGGTGAATTGAGTCTATTTACTTGAGTAGTTATCATTGATATGCATTGACTTGCTATTTTCTTGTTGTTGGTTCCCTGCTTTTCTCCTGTGTTTGTTTGTCAAGCTCAGTGGATTCTTTACATTGTCATTCTTGGAACTGTGTTTATTTTGCTGCCTTTCTAGGATATACTTTAGTACTCTGTGTAGGGATGGTTATGTTGTCATGAATTTCTTTAGTTATTCTCTATCGTGGAATTATTTTACATCTCCATTAAACTTGAAAGAGAGTTTTAGGGCTGGCCAGATAGCTCAGTGTGTTAAAGTGCCTGCCTAGCAGATGCAGGGGCCATGCTGGCCCTGCCCCTGGAGCAGATTGGGCATGGTGGCACACATCTGTAATCCCAGTGGTTGGGAGGCTGAGAACAGTAGGATCACTGTGAGTCTGATCTGTGTGGTGAGACCCTGTACAACCTGTACTAGATACATTTTTTAAAAAATAAAAATTTCAATTAAAGAAAAAGAGAGTTTTGCAGGGTATATCAGTCTGTGTTGGAATTTGTTTTCATGTAGAAGTTGAAGTACTTCACTTCACATGCTTCTTGACTTGATAGTTTGTGAGGAGAAATCTCCTATTATTCTGACGGATTTTCCTCTAAATGTGATCTGTTTCTTTTTCCTGGAAGATTTTAATATGCTGTTCTTGTGCTGCATTTATGGGGTCTTGATTATCATATGTCTGGTTCTAGTTTTAATTGGGTTGATACTATTTGTAGTTCCATATGACTCAGTTACCTGAATGTCAGACTGTTTCCTCCTTTTTGGGAAGTTTTCTGCTTTTGCTTCGTCCTATATTCTTTTTATATTATTTGTGTTGGCTTCTTGTTTTTCATTGGTGCCTGTTAGTCTTATGTTGTTCATCTTTGCATTGTCTTGCAACTGTTGAATTTTTATTTCCTGGATCCTAGTTGTTTTTATAAGATCTTTCCTTACCTTTTGACTAGATTCAATGTGTCTTCAAGGTCTGAAAGTCTATCTTCACTTTCATTCAAACAGTCTTGCCAACTTATGATAAAATTTTAATTTCCTATATAGTTATTGAATCTGCTTCATACATTCTATTTATTTCCAGTATTTCTCATTTAAGCTTTTCATCATTTTTCTAGTCTCTTCTTTTTTTATCATTATCAGTGTCTTCTTTAGAAATGCTTAGTAATTCTTCATTATAGTTATCATTTCTTTTTTACCTGGGAGATTATTTCTGATCTGATTTCCTCTGTACCCTTCTAGTTGTTCCTTTACTTCATTTGCTATTATTTCAGAGATTTTAGGTGTGTTATTTCCAATTTCTTCTATACTATATCACCTGGATTTGTTCTGGGTGGGCTCAGAGCCTCAGAATGCATTTTGCTCCTTCTTTTTGTCATTTTCTATTTCAGAAAGAATTCTCTATTTTTCTTTCTGTGATACGTTTTTATGAACATTTGATACTTGGTAGGTATATCACTGCAACTAGAGCCTTTCTGTAAAGAATCTGTTCTTCAGATATCTCTCCAGTGTCAAAGATTCCTGTTTGTGTCCCAAAATTCTGCCTTCTCAATTGATTGCAAGCAAGATATTGATTTCCATTTGGCACTTTCCTCCGTCCTTCAGTATAAGGCTTTGGTGAGGTTATTACCGACACTCCTCCCAATATTACTACCCCAGGGGGAGCTTATGGTTAAGCCAGATGTGGTTTCCTAATTACAGTGGTACAATTAGCAATACCAATAACAGGTAGTGAAATTTAGAAATCGACAAAATTTTGTAACTAATGGGTTTGTACTTTAGTCCCTAGTGGCAAACATTATAGCTCTATAATAAAGCAGTTCTTAAATTGAGAATTTATATTTAAGTTAGTTCTCCTGAGTCCTGTCTGGGCACCTCCCCTTGATGTACCTGGAGTCTTCCAGGAAGACTAGCTCACCCCAGTTTTCTGCTGCTACTTCTGTGTTGCAAGGATGTTCCAATAAGTTTGGGCCTCAGTCTGGGCCCACGGAACCTAGCAGTATGCCTGATCTCACCAAATCTAGATCTACCAAATTCAAACTCAACCAGCCAGGCCTTGTCTGCATCTGGTTGCTGTGCATTGGCTCCTTCATGCTATGCCATATCAAAGTGGACCAACGAGGGCTCCATGGCTCCTTCTGCATGTAGCCTGTCAAAGTACAATGGACCCACTAAGTCACACTAGCTGCTGGGCTTTCCTGTACTTATATTTTTGATCAATTTTTCAGACTTATATCTTGTAATCTGAGCAACTAATTTGAAGATAACAATATGTATTGCTAGTGACCTATCTTGTTTTGAAATGTTGCATCATTATTTTTCTCCTTAAAATAAATAAATACAAGACAGTCTTATTAGAAACTGTGCCCTGAATTTTTGGAGTCCATACTAACTCTAGGAAGTTAATGTCAGAATGATAAATCGGTGTATATATGACATAAAGTATCTTTCACATGAACAATAGTCATATGTAAAAATATTAAGATTAGTGAAGCTTTAAATGAATATCACTTGTGCAATGAAACAAGGCTATGTTATTAATGGAGGTCCAACTAGGACATTTCTTAAAGTATCAGCTCCAAGAATTCAAATAGATTTCCATAATTCCACTGATAATTTTTTTTATGTATACAATACAGGGTCTATAGGGTCTCACTGTGAAGATTGGACTATAGTGATTCTCCTGTTTCCAGACTCCCAAGTGCTGGGATTACAGGTGAATGCCCAGTCTCAATCACCATCTCAGCATGCCCCAGGGTGGGGCTTACATGGCACACCAGGGAATGAACTCCAGCTATTGTGCTCTGCCTAAGCAGGGCCTTCAGTCTACTGCACTATCTGTCCAGCCCAATA
The DNA here is from genome assembly GCA_004027165.1 of Ctenomys sociabilis. Classification (NCBI taxonomy): domain Eukaryota; kingdom Metazoa; phylum Chordata; class Mammalia; order Rodentia; family Ctenomyidae; genus Ctenomys; species Ctenomys sociabilis. The sequence goes on from PVKA01002175.1 coordinate 37,225, forward strand.
CCCTCTTTTTTAACCCCATTTTGCCTAAATTTCTTACTTCAACAAAACTTAATCAGAGCATAATATGTCCAAGAATCTGTGTTAAATATAGAACCAGTGGAAAAACTAAGAATACCAAGGATAAAAAAAAAAAGAAACCATACCTACCCTCAAAAGTTAAATACATGAACCACCATATATAAGAGAAAATGTTCTCTTAAGAGCCTCTTGTGTTCAGACGTGAATTTTTGGAAGGCGATTGGAGAGTAAATATATTATAAGTAGAGTAAATATATCTAGGAGAAAACTAGGATCATTTTTATTCTGAAGGGCAGGCCATTAAATTATCATTGATTTGAATTTGAAAATGTTGCTATAAGGGAGTGAGAATGTGTTTGTGGGAAGGGATAAACTCATCAGTGGATTCATCCATTGTTTGTGGAGGTGATAAACTCATCAGTGCATTCATCCATTGAAGAGGTTATAACCATTTGTGCTGCTAGGGGCCTAGTTGGAGATGGGTCATTGGGAACCTGATCTTGGAAGGTATACTCTTCTCCCAGATTCCTCCCGTCTTTCTTTCTCTGCTTGTAAGTTGTCATGAGTTAAGAAGTTTTCCTCAGCTCCCTCCTTTCTTCCTTGACACTTGTGCCTTGGAAGCAGATGCCCATAAAGTGAATTCTCCAGAGCCTTGAGCAAAAGGAATCTTCTCTGTTTAGTTGTGAGTATAGAGTATTTTGTATCAGTGAGAAATTTATAAGCCAACAGAAAAGATAAGGTAAAAATACAAATCAGAAAGTATGTGCAACAGGAAAGGCATAATTTAACTTAAGTGAGACTATTTTTGAAGGAACTAAAGAAAATTCAAAGAGGAAATGGCATTTGAAGCCAGCCTTAAAAATTCCATTGGGTTGAGAAAAGGAACAAAAGAGAAAGTACATTCCATGCTGAGGGGCCAGTGGCAGAAAACACAGAAATGTACCTGAGGTACACTTGTGAAAGCAAGTGATGTCATAGAAGTTCTATGAGACAAATTGGAGCTAGGAATGCCAAGAGACAGTAGTCATAAAATTCATAGGCAAAAGTCAACGTGTAAACAGGTAGGTCAATCTGCTATGATAATCTAATGTGTATACTTTTCCTCTTCTAGTAAAGGCAATCTGGTTGAAAAGACAGAGAAGCATTTACCGTCTCCTGGATTTTAGAGATGAACCAACAAGAGTCTGGAGGTTCACACAATCAAAGAATGGTCCACCCAGAGAGGGCTGGGTTACAAACATCTAGGCCAATGCCCTTCCCACAAACACATTCTCACTCCCTTATAGCAACATTTTCAAATTCAAATCAATGATAATTTAATGGCCTGCCCTTCAGAATAAAAATGATCCTAGTTTTCTCCTAGATATATTTACTCTACTTATAATAATACTGGGACCACAGCACAAGAGTATGAAGGATCTGGGAATACTAGAGGGGGTGTTTCCTATTAAGGATGTAATCAAGTTCTTGGTTAAAAAAAAAAAAAAAAAAAAAAAACAACTAATCAGACCTGAGCCCACACTACTGGTCTCAAAAGCAACCAGCTGTAGAGCTAAATGATGCCTTCCAGGGGTCACAGGGCCTGCATAATTTCAACTAAATATAGCAACAGTACTGTTTAACAGAGAGCATGAGTGATTGTGTTTTCCTGAAACAGCTGGATTATATGACAGATGAAATTCAATACCACATTCCTCCATGGCCAAAGAGTGAAGGAGCTCAGCAGTTTGCTAATAAGAAACTGAAGAGAGGCTGGTGAGGTAGCTCAGTGGACCAAGTGCCTGCTTAAGCAAACTCAAGGACCAGGATTCAACCCCTGGTACTATATGCCATGCCAGCCCTATACTCAGGAGAGCTGAGCTAGCCACCAAGACATGGTGGAGCACACCTGTAATTCCAGTGGTGGGGAGGCTGTAAACGAGGAGGATCACTGCGAGTCTGAGCTGTATAGTGAGACCTTATACCAAATATATGTAAAAAGAAAAAGAAAACTCAAGTGAAATTATTCTCCAATGCAGAGCCTTGATTAACTTTTCTCATACATTCTCAATCACTATGACACTGCCTTCAAGGCATCAATTCTACAGCACAGGAAATACCTTGAGATCTTTGATTTGGTTCTATCTATGAAGGTCAGTCAGAGGCTCAAAAGGCCCCAGAGTTTGCCTTTTTACCAGTGCCTTCTCTATCCTCATAAGATGCCCCAGCATAAAGAGAAATCTGCTCTTGTTTCAATAGGTGCTCAGGTTGAGGGGATCTTGATTTTATTGACTATTAAAAATTCATGTTTTGTTTCTACTTCCATAAATATAACAAAATTTTTTGTTTATTTATATGTCAGCTTTGTATCCCTGAAAATATTTAAGAAAACTGACTTTGAATCAGGAAAGGTTTGCTTTAGCTATAGGATCAGAAGTTGGGAGCCATGAACACTTGGGTCTGTCATTTTGTTTGGGCTTGTGTCAGTATCAACACACTTTGGTGAAAACTCATTTGAGAGCAGTCCCGTTCACCCCATAATGTCTAAGAAGCTAAGAAAGAGAAGGAAGTACTTGAGGTCCAGTATCCTCTTCAAGTATATGACCCCTGTCTCCTAACTTGAACCCACCAGGATTCACCTCTTAATGGTTCTGTCAACCTTCCAATAGCACCATGGGATAGGATTATGAGTTCAGCACATGGGACTTTGAAAAACATGCCAGATCCAAATTGAACCAATCCATGAGCTATAGCAAAGTAAAAGATCAAATCTTAGAACCTACCATAAAGTGCATTGATGTGGTTCACAGCACAAAAAGCCACAGAGCTGCCAACCTAAGTTGAAAAAGAACAATGTGACTCTGTAGTTTGCTTTGCAGACCAGGGCACTGTGGAAAATCCTCCTCAGTGTGGTACATTCTGCCACCTTGGTTTCAATTGATAGGAGCCTTCCCACTCCTCCTTCAAACCAATACTTGATTCATGGCTTATTGTTCTTAGTGTCTCTAAACAGGTATGGCAAGACTACCCAACATATACTTGTAGATCACTTAAGGATATATGTTGAGAAACATGTCTCCTGGCAATTGTGTCATTAGGCAAGCATCATAGAATGTACTCACACAAACCTAGATGTCATGAATAAGTCATTACATGTGATTTATGCAATCAAGAGCGGTGAAATGTATGAGACTATGGCCAGTCTAACACCACACTCTATTTAAGAGTAAACTTTTTTGTGCAAGTAGAATGAGAACACTGAAATTATAGTGAAAATATATGATATGATAAATATATGCACCAATAACATAAAAGCCAGGCATGGTGGAATACATCAATAATTCCAGCATACAAGAGGCAGGAGAATCATGAGTTCAAGGACAGCCTGGGCTACATAGTGAGACCCTGCCTCAAAAAGCTAAAGTTAGAGCACCAGGGATATAGCTCATCAACATAAGCCCCTATTTGGCAAGCTCAAGATCCTGAGTTCAATCCTCAGTACCAAAAAAAAAAAATTGTAAAATAAATATAGACATTTATTAACAAGAAATATGTGCATAACTGAGTATACTGTGGTCAATTTTGACTAGTACAGTGGCAGACTTGTTCTTACACACATGTGAGTAGTGCACTGCACTATGACAGGAATTGTTTAGTTTCATAAAAATCTTATAGGATTACTTTATGTACACAGTTTGTCATTGACCAAACTTTCATTATGTGGAAGACAGTGGAATATTGTTGAATTATATATTGGGAACAGTTGCAAATTAACAGTGTTCCCTTATTTTCTTACAAGATAGGCAAGTACTCATAAATTATCCTTTGTTGGGGATTTTTTTATTGGAACTTTTTATTTTATTGCATCTATTTAAACACTTTCCATTTACATATACTATTCATTTTATATTCAAGAAATACTTGTAGTGGGTACTACATTAGACAAAGGTCTGACAAGTCCCAGGCCAGTTTTCTACTCTTGTGGTACCTAATTTCATAGGGGAGAAAAAGAATCAATAAATTTAAGAGAATTTAGAACTGCTAAGAACTGCTAAGCAATAGCAACTTCTATGTAGAGAAAAATAAACCAAAATAAGATGAAGAGTATGTCCTAGTGTTATCTGATTTAGTTGTCAGTGATGTTGTTTCTAAAGGGAGACACTATAACCAAATGAAGTAAAAGAGCAACCCTTCTTATGATTAGGTATGTTTTCCTCTCTCTGATTGTATCTCTAAGTAGACTACAGGCATTTTTGAAATGAGCCTGAAATCCTTCATTTTAACATAATAGCCCTAGCATGAGTACTGGGTATCTAATTACTTATATATTTTAAGGATCCAATAGATACTTACATGTTTGAATGATCATATTATATAGCAGATAATTCAGCTTTTTAATATGTGTTCCAAATGTCAATAACTGATTGCTTCAGTAGTCTATTTCTATGGTGAAAGCAATGGAATACAAATGATTAAGATTAAATTCTAGGATGATCTTGTTTTTGTTACCTGTCTGAAAATTAAAATCATTTGTTTAAAAAAAAAAAACATTGAGCAATCAGGCCATCAGTTGGGATCAAATGGAAGAACCATATTGGGAATCACGGTTTCCCCATCAATATGGAAATCCATTATTAACTGTTTTAAAGAGTGGATATTACTAGGCCTGGCACAGTGGCACATCCGTAATTTCAGAATTCTGAAAGGCTGAGGAAGGATGTAAAGTTCAAGATCAGCCTGGACAATTTACCAACTTAATGAGACTTTGTCTCAATATAAATAAAAATTTCTAGGTAGGTAGCTCAGTGTGAGTGCTCTGGATTCAATCCCCAGTACTAAGAAAAAAAAAAAAGAGTAGGCAGAAGAAGAAAAGGAAAAGGAGAAGCAGGAAGGGGAAGAGGAAGAAGAAACTTACATAAATGAACAATGTTCTCATAGTTTTATGGCTAGCTAATAGGTAAACACTATCTTGGGATCTAACTCATAGCTTAACGGCATACTCTTGCCCCAGCAGACTTTAGTTCAGGAAGAAATTATTGCTTTGCTACTACATGTTCACAAGCGATGTTCCACAAATATTCTTAGGCCAGCAGTACAAGGCCACAAGAGCTGGACAAGCCTCATGGCCCTTGATAATACTACCTGGTGCCTTTCCCCCAGCGTCATCCTCTGGCCTCTCACTTTTTCCCAGAAAGAAACTAATTTCTCTGTTGCACAATCATACTGATGAGGAAATCTAGAAAGCTAAGCCATATTCCTAATACAAAGACATATGAGATGGGATTCCACTATATTAGAAATTTTATCAGCGAGAGAGAGAGGGATTTTTGCTCAATACATGATCAATGAAATTGTAAATGAAAATATACCTACTGGAAAGGTTAAAATATCTATATGTCTGGATGCATTGTTACCTTAATGCCTCTAAAAGTCCCTTGCTCAGAAATGTAATGAACTAATAATGTTGAATTTGAACAACTTTGCCTTAGCCAAGGCATTAAGCTTATTCTTCTTTTCAAAAATACATGCCCAAAAAGAATAAATAGATGCAGATGTTTTTTAAGTAAAGTATTTCAAAAGCAAGTTGTGTCATTTTCCATGCCTTTAAAGTGAACAATTAAAACATGAAAATTTGATCTTAAGAAACAAAATGAGAAAAGAAAATCCCCAAGTATATGTTATAAAACTGAACAAAGCTAGAGAAGGAGATAAACCATGTTTTCCTTCCCCAACCGTACAGAAGTGAAAAATCCATGGCAGCCATTAGGATGTTGACTTTTTCTGTAAACGTTTAATTTCTCCTGAAACCACAGAAAACGTAGTGATTTACAGGATGACTTTAATCCTCAAGGATGTTCTCCAGACCCTAAACTCCCAAACACATTAAAGCAAGAGAAGATCCACCTGGTTAGTGCAATGTCTCAATGATGAAACATTCTTTTAAAGATATACTGCATCATTTCCAATACATGTAAAAGAATACATGAGTATATAATATATTAGAACAATATATAAGTACATGATAGGTATCATGTGTTAATTGTCCTTATAAAAATTACCTTAATGACTAAACATAATGTATAATTAGCAAATTGTCCTTAACATGTTAAGAGCTTGAAATACATTTCTTCTTAAAATTATTACTACTCCAAATCTTGTTTCCCTATTAATTTCTTAAATTATGCAACAGTTAAAAATAGCTACAATTCCTGTTCCAAAGACCTCAAATTTATTATTACTTCCTTTTAAAACCTCTCCTTCCAAATCTTCTGATGTACACTACAAAGATTTAAGGTCAAGATTTATGAAGTCAGTAGGCATTTTTAGCAAGGCAAGTGGTCAAATGAAAAGCCTTCTAACCCATTCAATCAGTTTATGGAAAGAAAATCATTAGCACATAAAATATCTGAAATCACTCACTCTAGTACTATAATGTAACGAGGTAACTGAAGGCAAAGATTGTAATAGTTCAGAGGCGAGATGCTCACATAGCATATGTGAGGCCCTGGGCTTCATCCCAAACACTACCAAAGAATCATAGGTTAAGAGGAAGTCCCCTTACTTTATAACTAGGCACTACCATTTTCCCTCCAATTGTTCGGAGAACATTTTTTACTTCACTTGAATCATTTCACACTATAAGAGCTCCAAATTTTATAGTTTCAACATTTATGGCTGAAAAACTAAATTTTCCACAATCACTGGCCAAGGAAGTTCTGCAACTTTTCAAAACTAAATATAGAAATTAAAGTTATGCTACCATTTGGCTTATTTTTCTAATATCATTTGTACTAAACTTTAAAACCACTCTAAATTCCTTTTAATTTTTTATGAGTAGCATCTAGTTCCAAAGGTATTATCTTTGGCATTTGTATAGCTATCTTGACCTATATTTTAGAACTATGCTAGCATAATTTATCAAGAGCATTGCCCTAAATAGTCATCTTGAGTGTTGTTTTAGAGTTTTCATCTTCCACTGATTTTACAGTGATGGTTCAGTTTCAGGGTAATTTTACTACCAAGGAAGGATATTAAAAAGAACAGTAATCTAAGGACTTAGGAGGCTGAAGCAGGAAGATCACCATAATTTTGAGGTCAGCCTGGGCTACATGATGAGTTCATGGCCACCCTGAATTAGCAGCAAGATCCTGTCTTAATAAATAAATCAGAGTATAAAAAGAGAATAAAACAGTATCTCTGCAAAATTTCTTTGTCCATTTTCACAATTTTTGATGAGCAAGTACAGGATAAAGAAACTCTGATAAGGGCCAGCCAAATAGCTCAACCGATTAAAGCACCTACAAGCAAGCACAAGGGCTGGGGATTCTATCTCAGGGCCTGCCATGCCAGCCCTGCCCCTAGGGTATATTGAGACAGCAATTGAGACTGGGCATGGTCCCATGCCACACCTCTAATCCCAGGTCTTGGGAGGTTGTAGATTGGACCACTACAAGTCCAATCTAGTAGTCCTGAACACCCTGAAAATCTTTCCCTAAAAAATACAAAAAAAAAAAAGAAAAAGAAAAGAAAAGAAAAAAAAGAAACTCTGACAATGAAACTTTGAAAACTGAAAGAGGATAGTAAGAAAACTGAAGGGTAAATCTGCAGTTCACTGGGTTAATAAAAGAGAGGCAGAAAAAGTGGATGATAGCGTTTTGTCTGATTTAAGCTGGATAAGTTATTCATCTAGTGTTGTTTTTCTGTGTCTCTTGTTTTTCAAAATAAAAGTAAAGAAGGTTTAAGTAGTCTATAAAGGCAAAGCAAACCACTGAAGTGGAAGACAAGTTGCATCCAGATTTTTAGCAAAAAGTACCAAAAAATATGCATATGTATCGTTGGATGGGTGGGAGGATGCCATGTGCTCTTAGGACCAACAAATTATTCTGAGGACACTAAATAAATTTTATTTGTCAATTACTGTCTTGAGGCCACTGGCAATACTGTGCTCAAGAATTCATTAGCCAGGTATGATGACACACACCTCTAACTCCGGCACTCTTGGAAACTGAGGCAGGAGGATGGCAAGTTTGAGCCCAATCTGGGAAATTTAGCAACTTAATGAGATCTTCCCTCAAAACAACAATGGTACCTGAGTGAAAGCTTAGTTTCAATCCTCAGGTCAAATAAATAAATAAATAAATAAATAAATAAATAAATAAATAAATAAATAAATAAATAAAAGGAAAAAAGAAAAACACATTCCCATGTCAGTAATCCCTCTCAGCAACTGCCCTCTACAGCTGACCACTGGTGTGGGAAACCCCTAGTGACGTTTCTATCTCAGCAGTTCTCTGAGGAGGTCAAGCACTGAAAAGGTGTTTTAGAAAGAAGTTAGGCAGGGTGGAAGGCTGGAAACTGATGCACACAGACCAGGTAGAAGGTTTCTGCAGAGATCCACAGGACTGACAATGGCATTTTGGTCATTGGAGGTAGAAGGATCGGTTCTAACAAGATGTCAAAATGGAAGCTGGAGAGCTCTAAAAAATAACTAAGCTAGATACTCGAGATATATGTGGATCCCTTGTGTATCAAGCCAGCTAGAAAAGAATTCTTCAGTAAGAAAGAGCTCTGAGAGTCAAAACAAAAGGATTCCACTCACACATCCTCCTCCTGACTTCAGGACTATCTCCAGTCCTTGACCTAACTGCGGCTTCCTTCCCTAGCCTAGCATACTTGCTCTCTCACTAACCTTATTCCTCTGTACTTTTCTTTTGGGCACATATTTATCTGATGCTGCACATTTATTTATGTTTCTTTGTTCTTATTTTCTTCCAGTGCCTCTAAAATGATTGTAATAATTTTCTTGTCACATTGAATACTAGTGACTAGAGGAATTAAAGACTAGTGAGTAGAGGAATTAAAGGTCACAGTAAGAGAGCCTCAGGGAATAGAGAGGGGAAAGAAGCTCCATAAACTGAGTGCTCTTCTACTTCCACCTCCATCCTATAGTGCAGGATGCTCCCAAGGTGGCCTTGACAGCCTTGAAAAGACCAAGGAAGCAGATTCTGAGAAGCTAGGTAAGGTGCTTTGCATTACAATGCTTGTAAATGTTGAGGAAGATTTCAAATTCATGTCTGTCTGTCTGCAAAGTTCATGATCCTTCTGCTAAGCAGTGAGGACTCAAGATATAGGAGAACCTGTGTTGTGACATCCTATAGCTAAGTGGTATCCCAAATTTTCTGATGAAAGAGATTATGGGGCAACTGAGGAAAGTAATCAATAATGTACAGTATGCCTAAGGAGAGTCACCTGGAGAGAAAGCATTCTCACAGGCTTTCACAGAGAGCAAATTGGTCAAGCAATGGCTGTGACTCATCCACATGGCTGATACTGACAAAAGATTCACAAGGTATTGCACATGGTTCCAGAGTAAATCCTAAGGGAATTTTGACTGATCTTATCACATAGAAAAAATTACATTTTTAGCTACATAGGTCTTGCTTTAGTTTGGTCTTAAGCATCTAGCAGAAAAGTGCAACCAAGAGGTGTAAAAAGTAAAGCTATATTAACATGCTGAGCTGCAAAAGGCTCAAGTCAACAACTTCAGACAATTGTCAGTTATACTGATAACTCACTACTATTATGGACCGTAAGCATTATAAACCATGAACTGTTTCTCAAATATTTGAATTTCTATCATTGTTATTCCAGGTTTCAATTCTACTGGAGCTACTTGAAAAGGTAAGCACAAATATTAGGTCAAAACTTGATAACTATTTGACTTAAACTTTTGATATTTGTACTTCTAAGGATATTTTTAATGAATAGGAGGCCATGTTTAAGAAAATTTTATAAATGGAAACTCAGTACCAACAAAACACAAGTATTTTTATGGGTGCAGAACTGCAAAGGGCTGCTTTAGGGGGGATCCCTGCCCAAGAAATAGTTAACATTTTTATAAGAGCCCTAGGAAAGTGAGCACATCATGAGATTTTCCTAGTTACAAGTGAGGCTAAACATTTATTATAGAAAAATATCAAATCAATGAAAAGAACTGAAGATTGTTCTTTTATAACTATGGGAAAAAGTAGAAAAGTAGACAACAGAATCACAAAATCAATTTTCTTTGTTTTGTTTTTGTTTTTGTTTTTGTTTTAATTTTGTGGCTGAACCAGAGATTGAACTCAGGTCCTTGCACATCCAGGGAAGAGCTTATTCTACTGAGCCATCGCCCCAAGCTCTAAAATCAATTTATTTTACAAATGCATGGGTCCAGCCACCAACAATGTGATTATTGTGACTCAAACTAGAATGTCATGGAACTAGATATTTAGAACTCAAAAGACATCATGTGGATTTGTCTCTTTGTGGCTGGTTAACTATACTGAACATAATATCCTCCAAGCCCATCCATGTTACTGCAAATGACAGATTTTATCTTCTTTTTAACAGCTCAATCATATCTCACTCATATGGAGAACCTAAGAAGTAAACAGTAGGATAACAGTCACTAAATCCTAAAGAGGAGAAGGAGAGGAAAAGCAGTATGAAAGGCTGGCAAATGAGCCTGCGGTTTTCTATTCTATTCTACAACAGCATAGTCAATAACGACTATTGCATGCTTCAAAATAGATAAAAGAAAGAATTACAAACATTTGACAACAAAGAAATAATAAGTATCTGAGAGCCAGTTGTGGTTGTGAATGTCAGAATTCTAGCACTTCAGCGGGCTGATTGCAGGAGGATCGTTATAAGTTCAAGACCACCCAGGGGTAAAAAGTGAGGTCAAGTGCTGCCTGAACTATACAGGGAGCCTTTGTCTCAAAAAGACAAAAAAAAAGAGATAAATGTCTTAGGTAATGATCATTATACAATATACATATGTGCCAAGCTATTACAAGGTACCCAACAAATACATGCAACTTTTGAGGTCAATTAAAATTAAAAGAAATCTTTAAAAGATAGAGAACAGAATACAGGAAATCAGCTATGCACAGCAAATGCTAGAATAGTAGTCAAAGTTGAGACCTACCTCAACCTCTAGAGAGTTTAAAACATTTCTTTAAGATTACATGTATCTTTATGGTAAAAGTAGAAGTAGAATTAGAAATGATCTAAATATAATTACAATATGTCCTTGAGGAATTAAGAAGTACACTGAAAGCAAACAAAAATTCTTAGAAACATATCAACTCAAAAGGTATAAACTATTGTACACCAGATAAAAATGTAGAAAGGTCCAAAAAATTAATGTGGACTTACAAGTAGCAGATACACAAAGAGAAAGTCAAGGAAACCAAAGAGTTGCTGAGTCTGTACCCGTTCACTCAGGCTCTGGTGTCAGGTGACATACTTAGCCTACAGACAGAATAGTGTGAGTCTGGGGTAAATGAGCTGATCTAGGACACACGTGCATCTGCACACTGCAAAACTACAAAGCCCCTGAATGCTTAGAAGATGCCATCTATAAGAATAAGGTTAGCTTGGGACCTTCCAGGTGAGCATTGTGGGAGAGTAGATGCAGGCCCGGGTTGAGATAGTTCAGGTATATAACTTAGGGATAGAAAGTGAGCTCTTCTGACTGTCTTCAGAAACAATTCAGGCTCTGTGGAAACATATAGTATAGTAATCAAAATCTAGAAACACTGTCAGTGACTCATGGACAAGTCACTTAAGTCTCATAGAACAGAGGGAGCTACCAGCCTCATCCCAGTAATGAGTGTGGAAAGGTCCAGCAGACTGAACCTGAGCAAGAATTAATCCACCTGAGTTATTTACCATGTATCATCGACTACCTCATCCGGTAGTCTAGGAATTCCATATGGATGAGGCATAGCGTGGCTGCTCTTCTTATGTGTCTAGAGGAGCAATGGACGAACAGCTTCAGTGGGACAAGATAGGTTTTACCATGAAGAGAAAAATCGAGACCAGTGAAATTTATATGGAAACTTCTGAGAGATGAGAGAAAGAGGGGTGAAGACTCTGGTAAACTAAGAGATGACTAGGTATGGGCCAGGAAAGAGGAGCCATAGAAGGAAGCTATGGGGGTATTTTGCCCAGTGTTGGGAAAGTAAATTAGTTCTGTGAAGGAAGTTACAGCAAAGCTAAAATTTGAACATACAGTAGAATCTGTATGTTCGAGTATCTACTACTTGTCACATTTTTTTGGCTATGTGCCACAGACCACAAAATATTAGAAAATAAAATGCAGTCCGATGAAGCAATATAAGAAATGCAACCAGAATTTGATTCTAATCTTCCTAGAGATAATGACTTAACAGTGACACCTATTATTCACTTATTTACCAAATACCACCATTTCCAGATTACATTTAAATCACTGCTATAAGGCAAAATTTTAAGCAAGGTTGTTTAAAACCTTGAGAAAAGGAAATCTATATGTGATATAGTGTGTGTGTGTGTGTGTGTGTGTGTGTGTAGGGAGCCAGGAGGCTGGAAGATCAGTCAAAGGTGTGTAGTTGGGACTAGGCCTCAGTGCCTACAGCAAACAAGCTGCCTGAGTCCTGACATAAGCATCCTGACTGGTTAATGTTGGCTACTACTCACTAGGTGACCTTGTGTCATGTGTTACTAACTTTGCGAAAAGTATAAATAAATGTAGGTTTCATTATGCTGGTGCACAAGTCTTGCCCATCAGGCAGACTACTGATGGCCTAGCCCAGCCCTTGTCTTCTTGTCTATCTTTTTCATTCCTGTCACCATGTCTCCCTGGGTAGAACTGTTCCCAGTAAGACCAATGGATCTCTACATTTGGCTTCTGAATGGAATGCCCAGTACGAGACAAGTGTGGGCACAGGAATCACTTCCAGAGAGCATGTGTAAGGGAGGAAAGTGGATTGGTTGGAGCCAGCAGTAGTCCACACACGTGTGCAGTGGCACTGATGCACTAGGTGTGAAACTTGGGGATGGGGTTCACTAGGGCCAGGAGTGGGCTCACTAGGGCCAGGAGGGGCTCACTAGGGCCAGGAGGGGCTCACTAGGGCCAGGAGGGGCTCACTAGGGCCAGGAGGGGCTCACTAGGGCCAGGAGGGGCTTACTAGGGCCATGAGGGGCTCACTAGGGCCAGGAGGGGCTCACTAGGACCAGAGAGTTAAAAGAGCATAAAGAGAGGTGGCTTAAGAGAAGACTAACAGAGAAACATTCAGCTGAGTGAAAAATGGGAAACATAGTTTCAAGTACCATAAATGTTGATAGATGTATATAAAAATGTGTGTTGATTTTTTTGGTTTTTATATTTGTGCTACTTTCTAAGACCACAAAGGACTCAGCGAAGGTACTGTTTTAAAATAAAGTTGCAAATGGGACAAGGAAGGGAGACCAAAAATTCAGCATATAGTTTAAACCCTCTAGCTTTGCTCAATTAGATAAGAAAGGAAAAAGTTCTTTTAAACTGTGAGCATTTGGTTTCAAATGGCACTGGACTGCCCAGGTTAGGGGCATAAATTGGGCTCCAGGAGCACCCCGCTGTAATGGGTCAACTCACACTAATTCTGAAAGCATTGTTTTGTGTCAGACAATAAATTTGTTTACCAAACTAAATGTGGATCCATAAAATCACCCTGCTTTCTAGGCTAGCTGCCTTTTGCCTTTCTGTCCTCTCCTGTGTGAGAGCTGATGGGGGGGGGCCCTGAGCTCAGTAATAAGCAGCTTTCCAAATTCCAATCTTGCTGATCTGGTTCCTATTCCCAGCGACCCATAACACCTCCAGTCTTAGGCAGACCCAGCTGGGATTGCACGGCTGACTACCAATCTCTTGGCCCCATCCAACTGCAGAGGCTGGTGTGAACCACCTGGTGGTAAGTAGGAGGGTCATGATGCTGCACAGTGGCCTTGGCACTGGCTACGCACATTGCTGCCATTGCAAAATTGTTAGACTCAAGAGAAGTCTATGCTTAAAATCTGGGCAAAAATGAAACACTTAATGGGTTTTAAGGAGCCATAAGCTTCAGTCCTGGCCATGGCAGCTCAAGGAAATTTCGCTAAGTCACAGATCAGGACTTCAGCCTCGAGGAAAGTAGAGCCATTTTTGTATCTCCCTTGCAATTGGCATTGAAAAAAGCCTGACCGACGGGAGTCCAGGGAGCATACTCACCATCTTTGTCCTGTTTCTGAAGTTCTAGTCCCTAATAATCCAGGACAAGTTGTAGATCTTCATGAATCTGTACCTTTTAAACCCTTAAAAAAAAAAAATGAAACACACTAGTGCTACTTATGACCCTACTGTTCCCTTTACCTTGTGTTTAGTAGAAATTCTAGGACGACAGACCATGGCCCCAAATGATTGAAAAGAAATAGCCAAAGCGTATTAAAATCTAGGAAATTATTTATTGTGGAAAGGAAATTTCTTTGACTATTACAAGGAATGGGCAGCTGGAAATGTGAGGTGAACTATTTAGCCAATACAAAAGATTTGCAAATTGCAAAGGATGCTTTCCTAGCATAATCAACTTACCTTTGCATTGCAAATATATGAGAAACTGAGAGAGCGGCCTTTAGGGCCTGGAGGGAACTCCTTTGTAACATAAGAGTGAAACATTCTTTAATTTGGCTTCTACTGGGCCAGGCCCTGATGCATCTTTCCAAGATTGTGCTGCAGTTCATTGCAAGCTACTCAGAGGTTTATCAGTGACACAGAAGCTAGCTAATTAATAGTTCAACAATTGGCCTTCAAAAATGTGAATAAAGAGGCTTTAACAGTCCATACAAAGCGAGCTACACTGCCTGAGATAATTAAGATTTGTGCAAATATGGACCCCCTCGTACATATAGGGGGCTGCCTTGGCAGTGGCAACTACTCAGGTTATTCATCCAGTCTAAAAAGGGGGGGAAAGTAAGGCTGTTTGTTTCCACTGTGAAGATGAGGAACATGTAGCCCAAAACTGTTCTTCTGCACCAAAGACAACACAGTCTTTCTCTGTCTCTTCAATAAAACCTTCTAGCCCATGTAATAGATGCAGACGAGGGTACCATTGGGCAAGTGAGTGTAGATCTGAAACTTATGTGGAAGGCTGACGAATTCAGGGAAACTTGGGGCCTACCTCAGCTCCATCAAACAATGGGAGTGCTTTCCCCTGCCCTGCCACAAGAGTCTTTGACCTTTGGGGAGCAACAACTGATAGTAAAGGCTTGGAAGTCAGCTCCTCCTCCAGATTACTATTGACTCCTGACCTGGGACCCAAGTTATTCCTACTGGAGTTTGTGGACCTATGCCTCAGGGTACAGTGGGAATCTTGCTAGGCTGAAACAGTCTCATTTTAAAATATCTCCAGGTCTTTACCTTGTGTCATGGGTCCTGGCTTATTTAGGGAAATCAAAGGCATAATTCACTCCACAGAAAATCATTGTATAAACCACACCAAATTTTTATATTGCTTAACTGGTCATTCTTTCTTTGATAAAAATTTTAAAATTAATAAAGAAAAATAGTGATTGGTTGATTAAAGGAAAAGCATTATAAAGGACTTTCTCAAATGCATGTGTGAGACTGGGTGTTGTGGCCTTGCCTGTAATCTCAGTTTTTGGGAGGCTGTAAACAGGCAGATCACTACGAGATCTCACTACTAGTGAGATCCTGAAAACCCTGTTGAACCTTCCTTAAAATCCAAAAAAGAAGAAGAAATATGGATCAAATGCAAGTGTGGATGGCCTCCAGGTAAGGCAGCTGGATTGCCCACCTGGAGAGATACAAAGGGCCATTCCTCCAGGAATAGAGTTTAGCAAAAATTCAAGAAGTAGAGTGGTTGTCTCTTTCCATTACAATTGATAAAAAGTAAAGCCATATCAATATGCTGAGCTGTAAAAGGCTTAAGTCAACAACTTCTGATATTGCCATTTGTGCAGATAACCCATTACTATTATGGACTACTGGACTATATTGAATTATTTTGCTGAATTCACACATCTACAATATTTGAATGGCGATAGAAAGCCCATCTCTGACAAAACTAAGTAAATTTATATTAGGATAAATAAAAAGTTACTTTCTCTTAGTTCAATGAGAAGAAAGATTTGTATTAATGGTGTTTAGGCAAGATATCATGTCAGCATCTTGTACTATGAATAACTCCTATGAAGACAACAGTATGCAATGTATTAATTATTGTAACTGTCCTATAGCCTGTTTTAATACTGTCTCATTGCTATTTCTTTCTCAATAAAATCAATAAAAATAAATAAATAATAAAATAAAATTGGTATATAAAAAAAGTTTTGATAGTTTACAAACAAATATAGAGATTTGAAGTACAACCTAAAAGCAGTACAGTTTAAACAGCAGCTTGTTTTTGATATCCCATTTAAATAACAAAAGGTGTAGTGGTAGCCTATAAAGGCGTAAAGATATGATAACTTCTTCATATTTGGGTCTCTTAATACGTATTGTGTTCAGCAAATTAAACAAAATCACCCAGAGTGGAGTTAACTGTTGAAAGAAAAGCATTTAAACAGCTGTTGGAAACAGGGCAGATATTTCAGTTTTTGCTCAGCATCACTGGCCTGTGGCATGGCCTCTGAGTGTGGCCCCTACAGATTTACAAGAGGTGGGCAAGGTTACTGACTCTAGAAGAACTGCTAAGTTGCAACTTGGAGGGGTACAGGCCATTCTAGATATTTTTCTTCTTATTCCCTTCCCCATATATGGGTCACTCTTTGGGGTCATGACATATTACAGGGTATGGGAGCACTGCAAAAGGGACTGCCCAGTCCTGTAGCTATTCTTGACAATTTTCCCTTATGGTGATTGAGTTGAAAGACTATTTCCTTTCTATCCCTCTCCAGATTATAAAAAATGTTTTGCTTTTAGTTTACCCTCTTAGTCATCAGGCCTGTGTGTGCCATTTTCAATGGTGTTGTCTACCCCAAGTATGGCGAATAGTCTAACCATGCGCCAAGAGCTTGTGACTCCAGCCCTTCGGTCAGTGTGCCAGGCCTATCCAGCTGCATACATTATCTTTACATAGATGGCCTTCTCTTGGCACATGAATCCCCATCCATTTTACATCACCTGTTTATCCAATTAGATGACACTCTCTGCAGTACAGGTTTAGTGATGCAAACTATAGCACCCTTTTCATATTTAGGACATATTACTCAATAGAGGCAATTTGTGCGTCAAACTGTTCCGATCCAAATTAGACATTTTGCAACCCCAAATGATTTTCAGATTCTGCTTGATAACATTAATTGACTGTGCCCAGCTCTTAAGCTACTACTCGTGAGTTAAGTCCTCTCTTTGATATTCTCAAGGGAGACTTGCCACGACTGCTAAAAAGAACACTTATAGCAGAGGCTAAGACTACCTTGACTATCAAGTTAATCAGGCCCTCTAATGCTTAGCTCTCTAGAGCTGACCCATCTTTGCCAATGTTTTTAATTATTTTCTCAACTCAGTATATGCCCCCTGAGGTTCTTTGGCAGTCTCAGGATCCTATATAATGGCTACACATGCCACATAGTCCACATAAAACTGTTACTCCCTTAGATGCTATTCAATAAGGTTCTGCATTTCATGACACTTTTCATCAAAATGCTTCTGCATTATGCAAACAGTTTCATTTGGCTGAGCACAGGCCCAGGAAATTGTTAAATTATGTTTTTCATGTATAAAACACTATTAACTCTTTGAATTCTGCAAAAGATGGAAGTTCAGCGGAAGAAAAACATTTCCATCAAATAATAAAAAGGATCCTTTGGAGAGATCGCTATACTAAACAATGGAAAGTAGTAGACTTCTCCCCCAGTCTGCTACTAACTTGAGGGAGTAGGTATACTTGTGTTTTTCCAGAGAATGCTGAATGACCTATTTGAGTACCAGAGCATGATGACAGGTATGAGGCCAGATCTGGAGAAGTTAACAATGAGGAGGCCAGATCCAACTGGGGCCTACTGAAGGACCTGAAAAAATGGAAACCGAAGATTTAAATAGACGGTAAAATACATAAAGATGACTGAGATAAATTTTACTAGTATTAGACAAAAAATACAAAATGTGCATATTAGTTAGAGATGAAAGACTATTCCTTCCAAAATTTTCTGATAAGAGATCTCTGCTTATTGACAAAGAGCGGACTATTTATAGTTGTAAATTTCTTTTAAAAATTATAACACAGTTAGTATAAGTTAATCTCACAAGAAATAGTTCAGTGCACTCACAATTTTGTAAGGATGTTTATTTGTGTGTATGGTGTATTTGTCTGTGTGTGCGCCATTCTGTGAACAGCTATTCCCTTTTTTATGCTTTAATTTGGTGATCATTTGTTCATAATTCTTTATAGGGTATAGACTTAAAAGCATGCTTTTCCCTAAGTTACCAGCTGGTGTAAGTAATAGCAAAATCAATTTATACACAGTTTATTGAAACGGTTAAACTAATTAAACAAAAAATCCTTAGAGTAGGGAGAAATTATTCAGAGAAGACTATTGGTGAGGTGTGGCCAACCATTTTGTTCATTAATGAGGAGCTCCCACTAATCTCTATAGTCTCTTAAGACACACCCTCAACAAATTGGTCATTGGTTTAAAGGTAAAAGCCTTTCAGAAAAATAAGCCGGGCGTGGTGGCGCATGCCTGAAATCCCAGCACTCAGGAGGCTGAGGCAGGAGGATTGTTGTGAGTTCAAGACCAGCCTGAGCTACAAAGTGAACTTAAGGCCAGCCTGAACTGCATAGTGAGACCCTGTCTCAAAAAGACAAAAAAAAAAAACAAAAAAAAAAAAAAAAACAGAAAAATTACAATTGGGTTTTCTCTTAAAAATGGTTTTGGTATTCAACTAAATTAAGAAGCAAAGATTTGCACATGTATATGGTAACTCATTATTGTTAATCTCATGGTGTCTTAAGTGTATCCATGATTCCAAGTGCACACATCTTCTAAAATGTTAAACAAAGATTGCTCATTACAATAAGACTTTCTTAGGCTGGAGATATAGCTCTGTGGAGCTGGAGATATATATATATATATATATAGCTCAGTAAGCACCTACATGGCAAGTACAAGGTCCTGAGTTGGATCCCCCGTACCTAAAAAAAAAAAAAAGAAAGAAAGAAAGAAAGACTTTTTTCAAATTCAAAAGAAAAGGGGGAGGAGAGAAAGAAAAAATCTTGTGATGTATGTCCCATTTAAGGATCATTTGTTAGGTAAAAATTCTTATGTATTTGAAAGAGAAGATTGGATGAAAGGGTTCTGTTACGTCAAAACAAAAATGTAAACATGTCACAAAGTCACAGGATTGTCCTGCTACAATGTTGGATATGGTTTGCTTTCTAAATTTTTATGTAGAAATGTGTAAATTGTTGCTTTTTAACATTTTTGTAGGGATTTAAATATTAAAATAGCCATAGTTGTTGGAAAATGACAGGTCTATTATTATGTCTAAGGTATTTGATGTTCAGATAGATAGTAATGTTGAGTTTCACAGTCTCGGGGGCTTGCAGGTTAGTTCAGTTGTTTAAAGCACCTGCGTTGGCAAACTCAGTTAGGTGCAGGTTTGATTCCCAGCTGTATAGACCACACCAGACCCACACTTAAATCAGCTTGAGTCAGCCAAAAAAAAAAAAAAAAAAAAAAAAAAAAAGCTTAATGGGCTCTGTTACAGGATAATAATGTCATTAAGCTTCTCTTCTGGATGTTTAACAATGAAAGTTTGCAGATCAAAAATTAGGGAGATAGGTGGGCCTAAAAGGATAGCAAATATTTTGGCCCTAGCCCTTCAAGATAAGTGAGGACTGAGGATATAAGAGAACCTCTGCTGTGAAATCCTATAACTCAGTTGTGTCCCAAATTTTCTGATAAAGAAAATAATCATGCATCCACAAAGGAAAGTGATCAAAGATGTATAGTGTGCCTAAGGAGAGTCACCTAGAGAGAAAAATTTCTCAGGCTCTCACAGAGAGCAAATTGGTCAAGCAATGGTTGTAACTTATCCAGTTGACTGACACTGACAGAAGATCTTAAGAGGTGCTATATATGTTTTCAAGGCAAATCCTGAGGAGATTTAACTGACCTTATCAGATGACAACAGGTGCATTTGTAGTTATATAGGTCTTGCTTTAACTTGGTCATAACCGTCCAGCAGAAAATTGTAACTATGAGATGTGAAAAGTAATGCCATATTAATGCATTTCACTGTAAAAGGCTCAAGCCAACAACTTCTCCCAGATGTGTGATGACTTACTACTATTAAGGCATCAAGTATGAAAAGGCTCTCTAAAGACTTTGCCAAATACAGCTTCTCTAACTGCGATGGAATACCTATCTCTGATAAAACAAAACAAAAAAGGGAGCTGCAGAAACTGGAAAATTAGTCAAAGGTGTGTAGGTGGGACTAGGCCTCGGTGCCTAAAGCAAATAAGTTACCCCAGTCCTGAGATAAGCATCCTGACCGGTTAGTGTTAGCTACTAGTCACTAGGTAACCTGGTATCACCTGTTACTAACTTTGCAAAAGGTATAAATAAGCATAGGTTTCATTGTGCTGACACATGAGTCTTGCCCATCAGGTAGACTACAACCATGTAGCCCAGCTTTTGTCCTCCCTGGGTAAAACCATTCCCAGTAAGACCAATGGATCTAATTTATTGCTACACGTGTGTGTGTGTGTGTGTGTGTGTGTGTGTGTGTGTGTGTTACTATGTAACTTAAAAGTAGTAGAGTTACTAAGTTATTTTATTATGTCATGATTTGTTTTTACATTCTGAACAGAGATTTCAAGAAAAATAACTTGACTGTCTCAGGGTATGGTTTGCAATTTTGGGATAATTTTGAAATTTTGGCTTTCACCAAGAAATGGATACTGCAGAACTCTCCACTTCTCTAATGTCTACTGCAATGGAGTATTTTTATATAAGTCTAGCCTCCATTTATTGACAGATGGTAGTGCTTCCCCAAGCATGTGTTTGCTGTGAAATAATGCCTTCTTAATTTTTTCTTGTGCCGGGTGTACTAGATTGACTGAAACAAAACAGAAAACTGCTTTTCTTGTATAACCTCTCAAGTTACTTCACTTCCAGTTAATAATGAAACCCATCCAAATTGTATCCATTACTGCTTCAACATGCTATATATGTGATAAAGCATTGTTATTAATTTATTGCTATTAGAATATTTATTCCAACTGTGGCTTGGAACTACTGCAAACTTCAGTTAGCTGAATCTTTTCAGGATATTATCTCTTAATTAATGAAATGCTCTGATTAACTGGGAGAGTGCCAGTGCATTTCCAGCGTTTCCTGTTTCGTATCCAACAGCACATGAGCACTCTGTGAGAGGGGGAAAAAAAGGAAGAAGAGAAGGAGAAGAAGCCAGGCGTGGTGGCGCATGCCTGTAATCCCAGCACTCGGGAGGCTGAGGCAGGAGGATTGTTGTGAGTTCGAGACCAGCCTGAGCTACAAAGTGAGCTTAAGGCCAGCCTGAACTGCATAGTGAGACCCTGTCTCAAAAAGACACAAAAAAAAAAAAAAAAAAAGAAGAAGAAGGAGAAGAAAAGGGGAAAAGAAGCAGAGATGATTGAGTTGAAAAACATATTTCATGCTCAAATTGATTCAAAAATAATTTTTAACTGCATAACTTCTTGAAAATCATGATGTTCATTGTGATTCTTCAAGAAAAAAAACTGGACACTCTTAAATGTCATATAACCAAGAACACTTTTTCCTCAAGTCCTCTAGTATGACAGATGATTATATTTTGTGAATTCCACTTGAAAAAATGCAGTTCTGGGCTATTTCCTATAGGAGAAGTAGTGGATCTCTCTGTTTTCATAGCTCTTTGCACTGTAATTACATGCCTGCTGAACTATGTCCTATAAAACCCTAATCTGAAAAGGACAGCCATGACCAGTGTCTTTTGCAATACCCAAGAAAAAGGAGGTAATCAATACTGATAGTAGGTGCACAATAAACATTTGTTTAGTGAATGAACACAATTACCTAGTACATTAAATAAATTTTGCTGTAACCCCAGTTTTCTCTTCTGTAGAGCAGAGAGGTTTGTATAGCAGTCTCTTAAGTCTCTCGTCCTTGGATTCTGTGACCCTACAGAGGCCCAGGAAACCATTCCACAGTTATAAAGGATCCTTGAAAATTTTAATAACCAAGGTTAATCTTCCAGAGTTAAAGAATTTGGTCCAGAAATGTCTTCTTAGCATAAATGTACAATATCAGTTTGATCTTTTGCTTGTCTTCCCAAAAACAAAATTTATAAGGGTTCCAGGTGAACAATTACTATGCTTTCTTTCCTGTTAAATTATCAGGTTTTGCTGGGAAATATGCTCCATTAAAATCTAGAGCTTTTCCCATAATGATCTCATGAATTTATCCTAACAAATGGGCTATAGAATTTAATAAGAAAAGTTCTTGTTATTTAGTTATTCATAGGAGTTTTCTCTCAGGAATGGTCAATACAATAGCTTTGCTCTTTTTCTTTTCTTTTTTTTTTTTTTTTTTTTTTTTTTTTTTTTTTTTTTTTTTTTTTTTTTTTTTTTTTTTTTGTATTTAGGACAGCATGTACAGGGTATACAGGGTCTCACTGTATAGATCAGACTTGTAGTGCACCTCTTGTTTACAGCCTCCCAAATGCTGGGATTATAGGCACACACCACCACACCCAGTCTCAATCACCATCTCATTCACACTGGGAGCAGAGCTGACAAGGCAAGCCAGGGAATTAAACTCCAGGCCCCTGCATCTACCTAAGCAGGTGCTTTAATCTGCTGAGCTATTTGACCACCCCCTTTTCTCTTTTTCTAATAAAGAATTTCACTCCAGGTTATTGAGCTATTTCAGGTGTTTGTGAGTTTTATCATTATCACGTATCACTTGATTTATTTCTTCACAGACAAAACCATAGCATAATTTCTGAAGATGGGTATCTAAATAAAACAAATTGCCTGGTCTTCCTCTGCTCCTACACAAGCAATGCAAAAGACATCATGACCCTGAAAGATTGGAGCTGCTTCCCCTCTGACAACAACAAAGCCATGCTGCAGTAGCAGAAACCAACTGGGTATTGGTTCACTCCAGTCTTGACCTTACCTGCAGAGTCACATTCCATAGGTCAATGGCTCAGTCCCAACACTCCTGCTTTGAAATGTTATCTTTAAGTGCCAGGCTGCTTTTGCCTGTGCTTCCAATCAACCAGTTATAAATCCAGGTTCTCATAGCATAGTTCCCCCTCGTTAATTTACTCAAGCAACTCACAGAGATGAGGAAAATCCCCTGATTTCACCAGCCACTCCCCATTGCTTGCTCAGCTATTCTGAAGTTCTGCCAACTTTTTATGGAAGTTTCATTGCATAGGCTGAATGTATAGGCTGGGTAGGGAAGCCCATTGAGGTCTGTCTGCACAGATTCTTCGTGATGTCTCTTGGCATTTCTTCCTCCAGGGCATGGACCACAGCCCCTCTGGAATGAGAACGGTCTTAGGACCTATTATCAGGCCAGAGAACTTCTTAAGGGCCAAATCCAAGGTTGGAAGGTGGGGGAAGATTATTTATGATCTACCTTGGTGAAGGCACTAACAGCCAGAAACTATGGATGAAAACCAAGCATATATTTCATAATATGACAGGATTAAAAGAAATTCCTAGCTAGTTCCAATTTTAGCAGAAATCTAATTCACAAAATATAAAAGAATGATAGTAATAATTTGCATCCAGACAATGAGTGATCTCATGATTTATAAGATTTCCTATGACTATTTTAAAAGAACATCTCTAAGTGATCAAAGTACTTTGTAAATATCCTTCCCATTAATCATATCCCCAAAGAAAGAAAGGTGCTGAATGCATGATTGTCCTAACTTCTCAAGGGTAGAGGAAGAAGTTAAGAAGCAAAGTGTTTTTTTCAAGGTTACTTAAAGTCCCACTGTATTAGTGGTTTGAGGAAAAAAAGAAAGATAGGTTTGGCTTCTTGCCAGCCTGGAGAGTCTGTTCTCTCCAATTCATGGTTTCATTAACAGCATAAGAGAGTGAGCAATTTCATATTTTGGATTACCAAAGCATCAAGCCCATGATGGATGGTACAGCAGCATTAATATGCAAATAGATGAATATAAAATGACTCTTTTTCTTGCTAAGCACAGCACCTCCCAGTCCTCAGAAAAATTTATGTGTATATAAAAGGGAAATAAAATTGCAAAGGATAGCGTGTTACTTGTTAATTTGTTTTCATTAACATATGAGGGAGTACAGCAGCTATATTCCACTCTTAGGAATAAGCCTTAGAATTTAGGAAGAAGGAGAAAGAGTGCAAATGCCCCTTGTAAGTATATCATATCCATACACTTTTTCCAGGCACCATCTCTCTCTACAAGGATTTAAAAATCTAAGGAAAATACCCATTACATGGCTGGAAAGTGATCCCAATAATACTTCAGCAACTAACTTGCATTCTTTTCTCTTGTCTCTTACAATGAAAGCATGATGAAAACAAGCATGGGGCTCTCTGGGGAGAGTAAGACTGACCTTCCTCATTAGTGAGTGCATTTCCTTACATGCAGGTGGCCCTGTTTTCCCCAATCCTCCACGTAGACATTGTCACCTACACACTGCACATGGAAGAAAACACTTTCAGAAAGAATTCCTTTGAGTGCTAGGGAAAATGGTTGATTCTTCAGTCCTATAAACAGGTGAGGAAGGTAAGAAAAGAAAAAGCAGAGACTTCCAGATAAGAACAGAGATAGATTCTAGTTTGTTTGTTTGTTTGTTTTTGAGACAGGATCTTACTGTACAGTATGAGCTGTCCTTGAACCCACAGTGTTGCCCAACCTGGCCTAGAACTCATAGTAATCTTCCTGCCTCAATCTCTAGAGTTCTGGAATCACAGGCCTGCATAACCACGCTGAGGTCACTTTTCTTGAGAACAGGAAAAGAACCACAACTCATAGTAGTTTAGCGCTCTGCTGTTTAGGAAACATTTTCCATTCATTTCTTCATTTGTTTTCTTTTGTTGTTGTTTTTGTTGTATTTTAGGGAAGGGTCTACAGTGTGTTCAGAGTCTCATTACTAGATCCAACTCGTAGTGATTCTCCTGTTTACAGCCTCCCAAGTGCTGGGATTACAGTCGCACCCCACCATGCCCAGTTCAGTCGCCATTTCAACATGCCTCAGTGGCTGGGCTGGCACAGGAGGCCTGGGGATTGAACCCCTGACCCTTGCATCTATTTATAGGTGTTTTAATCCACTGAGCTATTTGGCCAACCCTTCATTTCCTGATTTGACCTTGACCAGCAGTCTTCTGAGAAATGAAAGGAGTGTTGTTTGTTCTCTTAGTTTTTAATGATGGGAAATTTCAAACATGTAAAGTAAATAAAATAACTCTTTTTTCTCTTGAATTTCATATGTACAAGCTGTTATGTATCCATTGTTTTTAAACTGAAACATTTTAATAGATGAAAAATGGCATTTACTCTTAGTATGTCTAACAGAATGAGTAGTAATTCTCCAACATCACCTCATACCCAATTCATAATCACATATCGCCCAATAGTGTTATTTACTCGTTTTATGAATATGACCTATTTTGCCACAAAATGAACCAACAGGACCTGTAAGTAAGAAAATATGAGCCTAAGAAATTCTAGAATCCAGTGTCCAGTCTTCACTTTAGAGCTGAGTTCCTTAAAAATACTCAACTCAAAAATCACAAAAAGCCATCTAAAACTCTGAGCTCTGAGCAAAAGTAAGTTAGTAAAATATCCAATGAATATCTAGCATAATTAGAATTCCATCACCAACAAGGTATTTTCAAGGGCTTCTTCATGGGCTGTGCTGTTAGGTCTTTCTCTTCCTCAGCCAACCTCCTTTGTTCCAATTCCAAACTCAAGCCAATACCACACTGTGGCCCTCTGGCTGCTTGTACCTCCCATGTCTGCCTAGGCCCTGATCTCCTTGTTCTTATCCACAGGGTCAGCACCATCCTGCGGATAACAAATCCTCTCTAAGAAGGCCTAATGGACCCATCTCCTTAACAGTAATCATTGTATGAACACTATAGCCCCCTTAACATATTTCAGGAGTAATACAGACATGAGAGAGCACTATGCCTCTTAGAATCTTAAGAAATTAGTTTGGTATCATGCTTCTTAAAACAATCATGAGCACTGGCAGTGTATTCTTCCATTGCTCAAAAGTAGACGTTCAGGCCCGGGTGGGGGCAGGGGTGGTTCAATGGAATAAGTGCTTCCCTGGCAAGTGCAAGGGCCTGAGTTCAATCCTCAGTTCTGCCAAAAAAAAAAAGGTAGATATTCAGCTTATATAACTATTCCTCAACCCCTCAGAAAAAGTTTTCTTCCTCTATTTAATCATTTTAGATTTGGTTCTCAAGTTTAGACCCTCTGTCCCCTCAGCTCTTACACAAATAATTAGGATGGACTTAGTTTGCTGCTCAACCCTTGCCTATAGTCCAGAAATATTTATTTTTATTTCTTCTAGGTTCTTGTCATCTTTGACAAATCTACCAATGACCACTGAGAATTTTCTGGCTGAATGTGAGTTCACTTCGCATCTTACACCAAAGGTATGGCCAGGATCTACTCATTTGCTTATCCCAGATGGATCTGACAAACATGAAGATTACATAAACCTTGTGCATCACCCATGGGAAAGAATGCAAAACATTTACAAAAACAAGCTCTGGTCTTTATCAGGAGACTCTAGAAATGTGAGATGACAACTCAATCCTGGAGGACAAGAGAAAAGACAATTTAATAAGAACAGATCTGATTCCAGACCCAAGGATTTTAGATGAAAGCCAAAGTTAGAATGTTTTATTTCCAAAAATTTAAGCACATTACATAATAATAACCAAAAGCTACGTGTGACACCTCCCTCCAAGAATTTGTCTATCAATATAAAAGCTTTATGCAAGAAATTCCAACATGCAAAATGGCCCAGGAGGCCTTCCCTACCGTGCTCAAAGCCCTGCTACAGTGATAGTATCCATAACTCTTGATTAAAAACAATAGAATCTGCTCTCTCCAGTTTAGCAGAGGAAGAAAATTTATTTTCAGTATTTTTGTTCACAGAATTATTTAAGGAGCTGAAAAGCAGATTAAAATTGAAGCTAATCCTCAAACCACACTGAATTCATTCAATGAAGAAGTCTGTAAATCATTCCTAGAACTTGACT
Organism: Ctenomys sociabilis; assembly: GCA_004027165.1. Lineage (NCBI taxonomy): Eukaryota > Metazoa > Chordata > Mammalia > Rodentia > Ctenomyidae > Ctenomys > Ctenomys sociabilis. The sequence continues at coordinate 64,303 of PVKA01002175.1, forward strand.
TTCACCACTTGCCTGTAAACTTCTGCTATAACCTGCACCAATTCTAGTTTGATCTAATACAAGGGAATCTAGCCTCCTGATAGCTACTCATGCCAGCAACTGGGGTCTCCATAGAGCAGCTGCTGCTTCAGGTTGCCTGGGTCTGGATTGAAGTTGCATGCTTCTGTCTGACTGACACAGACAGGGCTCTGTCCTAACCATTACTGAGCCCTTACGACATCTCAGGCCCTGATCTAAACATTTAAACCTATACACATTTAGTTTGTTCGCTGCAATGAACCTTGCAAATAAATCTTTTTACACATCCATTGTCATTGCCTTAGAATAATTTATTAAAGCTGAAATTGTGGGGTCAGTGAATACATTCATTGTCTCAAAACACCCTCTAACACTACTATGCCTAGGTCTAATCCCCCTAGCAAGGAATAAGAGCATTCCACAGTAGTGACTATTGCAAAATTTATAATTCACACTGGTGTTGGAGTACGAGCACACTGAGCACCTCCTCCTCCCTCAGAGATGACCTTCCTCCCCCTGGACTGTTTTGGCATGCCCATATTTGTGGTCAGAGTTCCACTGATGCTTCCTGCTTCCCTCAGGCCCTAGGGAGAGCACGAGCAGAAAGGCTGCTGGCCCCAGAATCCCTTGCTACACCCTGACACCTGGAATGCCTCTTTCCTGCTGCCCAGCCACATTCTAGCTTTCCCCCTGTTGCTAATCTCACCTCATCTGCCCCTCTGGAAGACCAGCCACTCCTTTGTGGTCCATTCAGCTCCTTAAAGCCAAAGATCATAGAGTCTGTGCACAGCTTTTCAAGGCCTTATATCCTGGCTTACTATCAGTCCACAGAGCCATCTCCTGAGAACATGGGAACATGATTTTGTACTCAACTGTGGTACATAAGAGTACGGTGTTAGTGGCAGTACTAGGCAAACAGCAAGGAGCTCATTAATTATGTTTATCAGTTCAAGGTTATTTTAAAATTGTCCATGGAAAACTCTCAACTACTCAGTCACCAGGTCTAATGTATCATGTATACTAAACATTTTGCAATTGGATTTTGAGTTTTGATAAACCTGGAATTAAAGGAAGTCTGTGAAATGGGAACAGCATCAGATGATAGAGAAAAAAATACCTGCAATCTAGTTTGTTTATTTATGGACATATGAGTTTGAGCCTCATCTGCAAAGGGAGAAAAATATAGTACTTTTATAATATATTTCTTTTTACAGGACAAAAGAAAACAACCTGCTTTACACACACACACACACACACACACACAGAGACAGGAAGAGATCAAGAAATAGAAAGAGAGACTATTATTGTCACCACTTTATAGATAAAACGATGGCATCCTCAGAGTTAAGTAACTTGTCAATCATCAAAATGCCAGGAGGTAAAAATTTGAACCCTATTTACAACAGATGTCCCATTATAAAGAGGAACAAAATAATAGGTAGGTATATTTTACCTTGCCATCAGTTGATTATTTGAGTGTTCGGCCTGAATGAGCTCATTTGTATTTCAGTTGCTTTTGAGAGAAGGAAAAAAACAAGAAGAAAGAACAGAATAACACAGCATAATGGAGCAAGGAGATGGATGGGCACATCAAGTTAGGAAATTATTCAGTCTAAGAAACTTTGCTAACAGCTATCTGCATGCTAGGAACTGCAGCTTATGCTGGGCAGATAATGAAGGAAAAAATCCTTGCTTGTGCAAGTGGTGGAAGCAGTTCACACAGGGAGATTTGACCGGAGAGAGGAAGAGGTTGGTAAAGGAGAAGAAGAAATTTTGTATTCAAGCCAGATAGGAGTGAGTGGAAAGATGGGGCTGGAAATACAGTACAGATAGGTCAGTGGATCTCAGAGGTCTCCCTGTCGAGACTGGTAAGCAGTGGAGTGTTTTAGAGAGAAGAGCACATGTTTAGGTATAAATTTAAATGTGCCTACTTTTTCATACATTACAACAGGAGAGCAGTGCTTACCAGGGCACAGGAATGGGCAAACATTGATCATAGCATAAGAGTACAGTGTTAGTTCTCTGTTGCTGTAACAGTGCTTCAGGAAATCCACTTAAATATTTATTTTTTGCTCAGAGTCCTTGAGCCTGTGCTTTGGGGACTGTGATGAGATAGCACATCACAGCAGAGGAACAACACACACACACACACAAAAAAAAAAACTATTCACCATGGCAGGTGGGAAACAAAGAAGGAGAAAGGGGCTAAGGTCCCAATATTCCCCTAAAGAAAAAAGCTGCAGTGGTTCTTCCCACTAAGGAAGAGCTTGTAAAGGTTCTAGCACCTTCTAACAGTGCCATGATGTCCAACCCTCTCACATTTGGACCTTTGTAGATCACTTCTCCAAACCACAGCAGGTACAAACTTTCAATTACAAGAGGAACAAGACACAGCGTGGGCAGTGGTGGATGTATGAACTAACTTGGCAGGGGTGATCCTCACACGCTGTGTGCCTCAATTAAAACATCTCATTGCATACCTTGACTATGCAATCTGTATTAGTCAAACTTCTTTTAAATCAAAAGAAGTATAAAAATTATGTAAGTACCAATTTGAAAGATGAGTTGGAAGAAGCAAGATTAAAGTAGGATACAAAGATAGTAGTATCCCGTTCCAAGAGTAGGAGATTATATGCCCTCCCCACCACCCTCTCTGCCAACATGCCCCTCCTCCCAGGCTGGGGTCTGGACAGTCTCTTGGTATGAAGTCCTGGGGCAGAGGCAAGATAGTCAGCAATGCAGTCTGATCTGGGGACTTGTCAGATAATGATGATGAAAGAGGCTTGGACCTTTCTCAACTGCCAACCCTGGCAACTTATGACTGCTGGGCTTCCTAGTGCGACATATGAAGGGAGGCAGATGGGATGGGGGCAAATGTCATGAACTGAATTTGAACTTTGTGGATGACCCCAGAAACTGCGAGGCTTGAGAATTAGACCAGCCAGTTGTCACTAGAAAGTTGAGCAATGGAGCATAAATTAAAGCTCTTGATAGATAGATAGATAGATAGATAGATAGATAGATAGATAGATAGATAGATAGATAGATAGATAGATAGATAATAAAATGCCTGAAGGATTATCACAAACACCCTGGACCCTGACACCAATGGGATTTCCAGCAAGGTCTTGTTTTGCTTTGTCTTAGTGGTCAGAAGCTGGAAATCCATCTGAACTTTCTCTCACCCATCTCCCAGAAAGTAAAAACAATGCTTTCTGAGAAAAAGCTAGTGAATCAAAGGGATATCTCCTCTAGCCAGGTATGGCAAGTCCTGCAAAAGAACACTCAGTGACAGGTTGTGCCCTTTAAAGCCAGACAAAATATGGAGCCAAACTCAATCCTGCTTCTAAACCCAATTTGAAAGCCTGAGTCAGGCACACAGAGCTTAAATTTTATTCTCATTCATGTCATGTCGGCACTGTTCTAAGCCTCCAGATTGATCTCATAGTTCTTGTTGATTTATTCTATATGAAAGCTGCCTTGAAGTCTAGAAATTAGAATGGCTCTGTGGGTTATTTGATACTTATGTCCTTAGGATATTTTTCAGGCTAAAACAAATGAAGATTTTTATCAAATAGGATCTGTTTTGGGTGCTCATTTCAGGTGCTATCCTTCTTTTTTGTTATTATAGATAATCACAAATTCCCTGTTACTTGACTTAAAAAGATGATCACCATTTATTCCAAGGCTCTGGGTCTCCAAATCTTCACAGTTGCTAGTTTTACCTAATACTGGTTTTATATGTATATGTGTCACTCACCTCCTTTCTGAAGGGAAAGGAGAACAGCACAGTGTCTGGCACATGGATGATACACCGTACACATCTTTGAAACAGACCAAAATGGAAATAACAATAATTCTGGTGGTGGAAGAAACAGAAAAATAATGAGGCACCAGTGTTAGAAAAGCATGTTGATTCAATGGAAGTGATAAGTGAAAAGAACTCAGTGTTATTCTAGTCTAAGTTGTCTGTTATTTTTATGATATGTGAATCAAACCTCCATCCATTACTAGGGTTGTGTGGCTGTTCTCCTTGTGGCACTCTCATTAAATGACAGCTGGTACCTGCACTGCAAAGTATGTCAGGTCAGGAAAAGAAAGAACACTCTGCTTACTTTCCTTCGCTTCTCAAAAGAGAAGTGTTTTAGGGAAAGATACTGCATCATCTGGCTACCACAAAGTGCAGGATCTGTTTTGGGTGCTCATTTCAGATGCTATCCTTCTTTTTTGTTATTATAGGTAATCACAAATTCTCTGTTACTTGACAAAATATTTGTCCCACTGAGGTTCTCAGGGTGGAAACTGAGAATACTGAAATGCAGGCATTAATTCATCTAAAATAATACTGAACATTTATCAAATATTCCAGGCATTTTTACATACTTTACATGTATTAACTTATTTAATCCTTACTACAGTCTACTAAGGTAGGTGCTATTGATTCCTCCACCTTACAGATGTGAAAACTGAGGAATAATAGTTCAGTAGTTCTTCAGGATGGTCTGGCTCCCAAGCCTGCTCTCTGAGCCACTAGTGTGATGCCTCTTTACAAGCAACCTGATGAGATGGACTGTGACAGGCCCAGAGTGACTCACGCTCAGCCCAAATGTCACTGTAGTACAAGTCACAGCGAGGCCATAGCTTCTCTTCATTCCTCCCAGAGTACATCTGAAGATCAGCTTCTTGCTAGACCTGGAAGTGCTTTTGACATTTGCCTCCCTGGGGATTCAGTAAGTCCAAGTCCTGGCATGCATTATTTGAGTTATTAATAATTTGAAGAGGAATCTCCATGGCTTAATGACACACTCAGACAGAAATAACTTGCTAAAGTACAGCTTTTCCCATTTTGTTGCTCAGAAAGCATGTCACATGTCATCGTATGCTAAGGCTTTCTCTTTCACAATGGCACAGTTTCTCATAGAAGAGCCACTACCTTCGGCCCCAGCTTGAGAAAATGAATTGGAGCCAACTTGGCTGTAGAGGTTGGAAATGGATGCTCTCATTTCTTCACCTTATTTGACATGTCCCATAAAAAGCAGGAACTGAAGATCACAGATATGTTTTCTTTTTAGTGTGTATCTGACAATGAACTTCCATCTTCCCAGAAAAAAAAAAAAAAAAAAAAAAAACATGTGTAGTATTTTATTCATTTATTCCATGTAGAATTCTGTGCACCTATTTGCATGGCATCCATAACCACTCCATGGTAATAGGTTGCTCAACAATCAAGGTCAACCAGGCTATTGGTTACTCTCCCAGCATAATCCCCAGCTTCCACCCCAGCTCAAAGGATTGCCGCTGGGTAAGGATCCCCATCAAGGCCATGTCAAGTCACTATTGCTTCCTCCTGTTCTTTGCAGGAATGTCTAACTAAATGCCATCTCTCTATACCCGTTTCTGCTCTTTAGAGGACTACAGTAGAATGATTTGTTGGGAAATTCTCAACCTATAAAGCTAAGAAGCTGAGAAGGATCTAGACTCAAGCCCAGGTGAAAGGGTTACTCCAATATTCTGTCATGTATCCTGTTCAACTACCAAATATAACAGTGAATAATTTACAGTTTTACTTTATCCTCTAATTCTTTTACTTATGACATATATAATAAGCATATACTATTATATGACAGGTGCCAGGCTAGGTAGTAACAATTCAGTGGTGAGATGATGTGGTCCCTGAGCTAACAGAATGTTTTTTGTTTCTTCTCCTTGCCCAGTATCCAGTATGGAAGATGCCTTCACTACCATCCAGACTGGAAGAGGAGCCTACATTAAATGTTTATAAAGGTCCTCCCTTTGGAAGGGTGAGAATCTTGGGTGTGAAATAAAACAGGAAATGATGCCTGGGCATAACTCTAGTACAAGTCTTTGATTAAGACTTAACTCAGCATATCTGATATTTGTACTCATCCTGCTCTGGAAAGACCAACTCTTGTGCTTCCCTTAAGTAGATAAAATCAGATTAATCACCCTCATAGTCCCTTTCAGAACATGCTGCTCTTTCAAACTTAGCCAAGGGGAAGGATCGCATTCAAGATGTTCTTCTCATCACTGGCACTCAGTTAGGAATGCTGTTAGATTTTTATCTTCATCTACTTAATGAAGGTTTTGGGTGTTCCTAAGTTACAAAGAAGCAAGATCTCATTAGATTAGGAAGTTTACATTATCTAAGTGGTTTAAGTGCACTGCAAGCACTATCTCTGACCTTCTGCACCATGACACAATAAAGTTAGGTGACCTTTATGAAGGTGCTTGGGAAGAAGCTAAACCAAGAAACATGATTTCCTCCTTTACTGCCTGGAAAGATACCCAGCCTATATGCGTGACCCTCTGGACAATGCTAGACCAAAGATAATATCCAAAGCTGGAAAAGCAAGCTATTGGATACCTAATCCCCACTTGATCTTTGCTAAAATTCCTTCTGTTTGAAACTCCACCACTGTCCAGATTTCATATAACTAAATTATGTTATAGCTGTACTGTGGAATACTATATGACCACTAAAAATCATGCTCAGAAAAAATATTTAACAGCATGAAAAACTATTCAGTTATTCTCCAGGCCTCTAACTTTCAATTAGGGTATAAAATTTGCCAAATATTTTACTCTGGTCACTGTTTCCTGAGAATGAAAACCACACAATTTCCGTCACCAAGACAAGGTTTATGGTGGTAGTTCTAAGAACTAGTTCAAAAATAATGAGACTATTTCCTGTTAGATAAGGCTAGCCATGAGGAAATAGACTGCAAGAGTTCATCTTGTTGGTTAGCAATGAATATTTTTACCCAGCCTCAAATTTGCTAGCTTTTTACTGGAGTCTAAAACAGTCATGGCTGATTAATAAAATGTTAGTACTATTCTTTTGGAAAGAGATATGAAACTTGGCCCATCACTTTATAGCTACAGTATTTTGTATAGACAGTTGCTCTTGGGCCCAGTTTCTGTACTGGTAAAATGGGACTACAATAGAACTGAGCCAAGAAAACTACATGAAAGACTAAGTAAAATAATAGACAAAGAACTTAGTGTAATTTTGATGGCCAGTAGGTCCTTTATAAAATTCAGTTATTTGGACTCAAACTGCTCTACCTCAACTTCATCCTCCAGCCTATGCTTAAGAAGGGAGATAGAGTAGGAAAGTTGGGAGAGGCTCAGTATTCATGGGTAAGAACAGAGCAGAGGTTCCGCCAGGACTTTTTCTCCCTGGTGTTGGGATTACAGGCATGCGCCACCACCCCAGTTTTAGTGTCCAGCACAGCGTGCAGTATCAGGGATCAAACTTGGGCCTTTGTGCTTGCCGGGCAGGAGCTTAGACTATGCAGCCCTCTTTTCCAACCCACCACCAGAATTTTCAATCTGCCTTACAAGAAAGGAATTAGAGACCAGCTTTCAAGGATCCTTTGATTCATTCTGTGGCAGCCTGTCTCAACCATGACAGCCAAGAAGAGAGATTGTCACTCCCTCGTGCTACACAGTGGGGAAACAGGATCATGAAGGACTGTTACCTGTTGAGTCCAGTCTTTCTTCTTTAAGTATAAAGAAAACCAAGGGATAAAGTGAACAAATAGCCTGAAATAGGAGAGGAAAACAGCTGAGACTACATCTGAAAGCTATGGTAATGGCAATTTGGTGGCCTGAGAAGTTGTCTTGGAGAGGAGGACCAGGATGCTCAAGCAGCATGTTTGTTCCAAGGCAAATCTTTCCCACCAGGAAGCCAGAACTGCTCTTGGACTTGCTGAGTTTCCTTGTATGCCTGCATCTTCATCAAAGGACAAATTGACTTCAAAGAAGTGAAAGTGTTGATCAGCCCTGCCCCACTGGAGAAGTAGCCTGCGAGCAGTAGTGTAGTCATGCAGGCAAATGAAAGCCTCCGATATTCTGCTCTGCAAGAAAGTCAGAAACACCCACAGCTACTCCAAGCCAGAACGCAAAGCTCACACTGGTAGAGGTGGAAAGTGCTCAGGAGCAGCAGGGAGGCACTCTGGCACACTTAGCAGGAAGTGTGAGCTTAGAAGTGTTCTCTGCAGGAAAAACATGATGCTGCTGGGAGGGGAGAGATGGGCAGAGAGAATCAGCACAACTCTCCCTGGACCACTAGATTGTCCTGGGCTTTCTGCCAGGTCTGCTCATCACCTGCTCGGAAGCCATGGATAGGAGCTACTTTCTGCCCTTAGACTCGTGTTTTCCTGTTGTTTCTACCCATTACATTTTGTTTCTCTTTGTGTTACACAAGAAATTATGGCCCTCAGCTCAACCAAAAACAAAGATGATCTTTCTTCAGCATGTTAACAAGGAATTATAGAAGCAGGACAGCCCACAGCCCAATGACGTGCAGTGGTGAGACGTGAGACTTGTCACCCAATGGAGAAAACAGAAAATTCATCTTCCTTCACATTACCTTTGGCCCATTCTTTCTCCCTAAATGTCACATTCCTACTCCTTAGGTCAGACACATTTTGATCACAAAGATAAGGCACTGGCTCATTTTGGCCAAAGGACATATTTGTTCTAAGAATGTGAGAGTGAACACAATTTCCCCCTCCTGTCTGTACTAGCTGAACTCATGTCAGCACCTACACTTCAGAGCCCTAGAGCAGCGAGATGCCCAGGTAAGGCCCACAAGGCTAGGGGAGAGCATAAGTGCCAGGTAGTAATTCCAAGGTTCATTCTTCACTTAGCATTCAACAAATACCCGGATAGTATTCAACATGTGGCAAAGGATATAAGGAAGATAGTTCAAACCCTTTACCCAACAAGGATACGGCCTACTCAGAGGGTAAGACAACCAAAATGAAATTACAGTGTAGTGTGGTCATAGTTACAGTGGGAAAAGCCAAGAAAGGATAAAATAGGGCAGAAGAAGGAAATTCTCCAAGATGTGGGGTGAAGGGAAGGCTCCCGGAAGAACAGGAGAGCCAGATTTGAGGCAATCAATGCACAGGGCTTGTCTGGCTGGGTGACAAAGGAGGAAAAGAAGGGATTAAAATGAATGCAAAAGGCAAGCAAGACTCAGTGGACACACTGCTAACACCTCCTCTCTCCTCCTGTGCTTCTCTATCCCTCCTTTCTTTTGATCTATTCTTCCCACCAAAGAAATGAGCACTATTGAACCTCAATACAAATCATCCAAAAAGACCTTTCTACAGGGCAGCCTCTAAGCTCTTTAGCCTCCATAAACCTCAACTATTCACTGGAAGAGACAGTATTCCCAGCAGCCGAACACCTAAAAAGGAAATGAGAGCTGGCCTCACGCTGGATGTTTTCCTTTCATGTCCTTCTCCCTCTTCTCTCTGTTCTGTTATCCTTGGTCTCTGGAAGAGAGGAGGAAGAAAACTGATTAGAAAGAGGTAAAGGAAAGGTTGTGGAGATGAAAATACTCAGCACAGTGAGATATGAGGAGTTTGGAGGTGCAGCCTGCTGTGTACTTATTTTAACTGATCCTTAGGAGGCCTTTTCAGACAAAGATTTATCTTCCCATCCTCCTGGACTAGACCTAGGAAAGAAGGTGAAGGCAGGCACTTAATGCAAAAGCAGAGGTGAGTAGAAAGCACTCATGGCCAGTTCTCTATAGCAAGCCCTCTTCCTCCCTGCCCCAGTCTAGCTGCATCAGAGGCCAGGAGTCCTCTGCAGCCTTTGCCTGCTTTTCTGACTCCCCTCATCCTCTCCCAAACCAAATAGTCCCAGCAGCTCCCCTGCTGCTCTCACACAGAGCTAATGGGCCTCCACAAAAGCACCAATGGAGGAGGATGTGGAAAGCTGCACACAGAGCATTTCAAAAGTAGCAGAATCCTAGCGCACCATTGGCAACAGCAGCTGAGACTGCAGCAACGAGGCGGGCCAGCACCCTGAGACAGAGAAACAAATGCAGAAGATGCATAGAGCCTTCTTCCTCTTAGTGACCATACTCTTCATTTTGGAATCCTTTCTTAACTACACTTACCCTTGCCCTGGTTCTGATGTTCTTTGTACTGTTGTTCTATATTCCAAAGATGTCCTTGCATAATCTTTTTTTTTTATAAGAATGATAATGCCTAGCAAGGCTCAAGCACTTCCATCCAGCAGTTTTATAGCTCAATACCATTCTACACAGTGGAGATTATTATTACCTTTTATAGATTATAAAACAGAGCTCAAGTTTGTCGACTTGCAAAACCCACACTCTTTCGTCAGCACTAAAATGTCCTATTTCTCCAAGAGTAAACATAGTAAGGGTAGAGACTGTGGTACCAACTCCGCTGACTCTTCTGAAGCCCTCATGCTCCACAGGATATCCATTTTCAAACATTTTTAAAGCTAATGGAAAAAAGTTTGGTTGTAGAGAGTGATTTGAGGAAGGAGTTAGCAAGACACACAGCTGCTTTATTGTCTGCAAAGCCAGCTTCTCCTCCCAAATGCACATAGTCATTAGTAGGAAGCTAAAATTAAAGCCACAATAAAACAACCAGCCCCTTCTAAACAGGCATCTTGGATAAATCTTCGTTTGTTTGCATGCTGGATTCACGAGTCATTGAACACCCCCAAACAGATGGGAAGCAGCACAAGAGAAAAGAGCAGGCATTAAGCCAGATCAATGTTCTACAATTCTTTCAGGCAGGAGCATCCTTGTGACCTTGGAAGAACAAGGTAGCTACCAGTAAATGCCATGTGTCTGGCAGACTGTCCTTGCACAGCAAGTCAACCTCATGGTGATGGGCAAGGAGGTGGAATGAGAAAAGAGAACTGTGTCTTACATATCTGAAACTATCTCCACTGATTTGAAGGAGGAGATATTTAGCAAATTAGTAGAACACACAAAAAAGTGTACCCATCAACTTGAATTCTAAGGACTGTGGTTTCTTTGCAGTGAGGACATCAGTAAGCTGCACATGTCCATGTACAACAATTGGCCTTGGCCTGGACATTGACGTGAGCCTGCTGGTCTTTCCAGACCTGTGGGTTCACTGCCATTCTTGCCTGTAGCCACCATCCTTTGGCCTGAATACCTCTTTAGCAACATTGCTAGAAGCTCATCCAGAAAATTCCCACACTACTACCTCTCGACTTGAAGATCCTTAAAGGGAAGAGAAAGGAACAATGGGAATCCAGCAAGGATGAAAAATGAAAACCTCTGTGCCAGGAGTAGGAGATGTCCAGTCTCAAGATTCGCAGCAAAGACTCATAGTATTTCTCTTATGTAGGAGATATCAAGCCTGAAATAACAGATGCAAGTTTTCTTTTTTTTTTTTAAATGTTGACCAAAACATGAAACTGCCAAAACTAAGCTATGTATATCACTGGCATGCAAAGTTCAACCCACAGGATGGCTCTGCAGGATGGTGGTAAGGGGAAATTCAGCCCTTGTGTCTGTTTGATCTTTAATATGCCCTGTCCAGCCCACAGTCTGCTAAGGATGAGTGCTCATGATACATTTGATTTAACCCTGAAGCACATCCTGTTATATAAGCTATGCAAAAATCAAATGCATATGTGCTTTCCATTAGTTAGTTGGAGAAAAAGTTGACAGGAGGCAGTGTGGTGACAAAGGAAATCCATGGGTCTGTGGCCAGCTCCTGGAGGGCCATCTGTAGTGCCAAGGCAGGGAAAATACAATGATGCCACTAAGTGTGCCTAAGATGCCTCTAACAACAACAAAGGATGCCGGGACTTCCCCTCTTGGACCTTTGGCTGCATCAGCCTACAGTTTCTCAGAAACTCTTCTGCCATTCCCCACACTCAAATCACAACTTGCTGTGATTTCATTTAGTCTTCTCTTGATATGTTAAATTTTCTGCTTGACACCTTGAAATGAGCTTCAAAGTAATATTTCTGGGATAAGAAACCCTGAACTGTGATTTTAAATTTAATTGGCATAACAATTACCTAATGAACATTCTTTCTTGTTTTAAACACTGTATAATGAGTCAGGGAGATAGCTCAGCTGCATAAGCACCTCCCTGGCAAGTAAAAGGTCCTAAGTTCAATCCCTAATATTGCAAAAATACATACATATATATATATGCTCCATAATTTAGAGATATTTCCCTCGTGTCACAAACAATTTGGTACTAGTGATTGTTTTTTATTTGTTTGTTTTTGTTTTGTTCTCGTTTTTGTTCGTGTGGAACCAGGGATTGAACTCAGGCCCCTGTGCTTGCCAGGTAAGCACTTATTCTACTGAGCTATCTCCCCAGCCACCCTAGTGATTGCTTGTATCAGTGTCTTTCACGTTTTTTGAAAATGTCTTAGAGTTCAATCCCTTTCTTACTTTAGATACAAATAGGAAGTATAATATTTTACTCCTGTACCACAGTAGACCAATTTGGAAACAGTCACATAAAAAGATGGGCCCCATATATGTGAAGCCCCTATCATTCCTCCAACAACAGCTGCAGCATTCCTTTCCTGCTTAGTAGAGTCTCATTCTAAGAAATACATGTGTGTGCCACAGCAGAAATTTGCCACCTAATTCAGTGGTAAACACTGACATAAATAATTTCAAGTCATTTTCCCAGCCATTAGCCTCAGCCTCCCCCTTTTATAGCCCACGATCTTTGGAAATACCAACTTACACCAAGGTTGACTTGTTTGCTGCCTGCCTTCTTCCTTGATTTACCCCTGTCCTGGGAATGCTAATGAGCTGCGAAATGGTCAAGTTCACAGAGGGAAAAGAGAGGGTTCCCACACTCTGGGGGGCAGTGTCTCAGTGATTACAAGGAGACAGCAGACACATCAGATGGCTGCACCGCCCCCATCCGCTTTGCACACAGGCCTCTCTGTTGATATTTTTTATCTGCTTCTGATCTGCTTGGATCAGAAAAGGAAGAGTAAATTTTCCTGTAACTGTGGCCTAGCATCTTTCTTTCTGTAAGTGATAGCTGCTGGAAGAAGAAAATGCTTTCCCTGCTGGTTCTCAATAAACATTAAATAAAAATATTCTACAGCAATCCACCCAGCTGTTCTGCCTTAACACTTCCCAAGTGCAGCACATTAGACAAAACACAAAGAGCAAAGCCCAAGAAGGAGGAAGGAGAAATTTGTTCACAGGCAGGGGCCGCCATAACATAGTGCATGCTGCTAACACTGTACTTTCATGAAATAATTCTTAGTTACTTTTTGCTCTTTTCTGAGACAAAATACCAAATAACCAAAGTTAAAGGGGGAAAGCTCATAGTTTATTTAGCTCACAGTTTGTAAAGGTTTCAGTCCACACACGACTGGGTCCAAGGCAGAGTGGCACATGGCAGAGGGGCAACTGCTCCTGATGGTAGAAGACAGCAAAAGCAGCAAGAGAGAGAAGACTTGGTCTCTTATGTTATATGCAGGCCACCTACCCTAGGGTGGGTGTAGCCCTTGCACCCTCAGTCCCAGCATTGCACTGCGAACCAATCACACTCTATTCAGCCACCTATGACCTCATGAAGCTTTGGGGGAGGACACTAGACACAAGCTGTAAAAGATTGCAACCAACCGAGTTCATTCTCAGTCTAGACCTACCGTACCTCCTAGGTCATAGATGGGGGATGGAGACTGAACTTGACTTGTGGGGCTAAGAAGGTGAATTATCCCACACTTTCACGTAAGGTGTTTTTAGTCTATAAAGCAGCTAAACTTAATGAGGAAGAGCTATCTCTTCAAAGGCTCTGTGTTCCTGTAATGATTTTAATCTAGAATGTCCCAAAACACTCACATGTTCAGAAATGATGTTTTTTGTAACATGTATGGATCATTGGGGCAACTTGCTGACTTGCTGCTAGGAGGGGTGTCTGGTGACAAGAGACAGTCACTAAAATCATGACCTGGAAGGGTACAGCACCCTCCTGGACTCTTCATCCTCTCACTCTCTGCTTCCCGGCAGTTTCCTCCAATAGGCACATCTACCATGCCATTACTGCCTTAGAGTGAGCTTAGCAGGGACTGTGACCAATAGCCTAAATAAGCTTCTGTCCCTTTAAGTTGTGAGCATCAGGTATTATAGCTTAGTAAGGAAGAAAGTAACTAAGTCAGATTTTGGTTCCAGGAGCAGGATCATTGCTGCGATTACTTGCCAGTGTGATTCATAAGTCTTTGGAAGTGGTTTGCAGGAAGAATTTGGAAAGATTTGATGATGCTGGCTGGAGAAGCTCTAGGATCCTGTAGGATGAGCATAATGAGGGTTTTGGGTGAAGCCCAGAAGACCAGCATGCTGATAAAAATGCAAAGGTAGAGACTTAGCTCAAGAGCTTCCAGCTAGAAGCAAGGACTCCATTGACAGCTGGACTCACAACCATGTGTATTATGCTGTGGAAGAAAATTTATCTATAATTTGCTCATGTCCTGAGACTTTGTGAGAGATTAACAGTAAGAATGGTACCAGTTAATCTGGCAGAGAAAATTTCAAGGTAGTCCAATATCAAGTGGTGGCATAGGTACTACTGGAAACTGTTAGGTTTAATATTAAAATCAGGACCCAAAAGCCCCTTTGGAAAGTTTACTGTTTTTCCAGAAAAGAAGCATCTGTAAAGTTAGAATAAAGAACATGATTGCTGAAAATATTAACTTTAAAAGGAAGTCAAGTAGCTGAGCATTGAGGTGTATGCCTATGATCCCAGCACGTGGGAGACTGAGGCCGAGGATCACAAGTTGAAGGCCAACATGGGTGATATAGTGAGTTTAAGGTCAGCCTGAACTGCATAGTGAGACCTGATCAATAAATAAATTAATCCCAAGTGCTTTGCATCAGGGAAATAGGAAAGATGCCTGAGTGTACCTCCCCCTGCCCCTGGTATCAGGGATTAAATTCAGGTCCCTGAGCTTGCCAGGCAAGCACTTATTCTACTGAGCTATCTCCCCAGGCCCGCCTGAGGGTATCTTACAAATTCCACCTTTCACAGGCTCAAGAATAGAAGTAGGAAAGACTAAGAAAAGCATTATGGGGCACCATGCTAAAGAAGGATCACCTAGAGAATTGATTCCCTGGAATTTAGTTAACAGTAGTCAGGTATCCAGGAACCCCAAGGCTTCTATAGCCATGAACCATGAAAGAGCTGAACACTCCTAGTTTTGTAGACAGGATGGAAGATTGTGTGGCCAAGGAGCTTCCATCTAGATTTCAAAAGAAAGCTTGGGAATCCAGGTAATGTAACCAAAAGGGTAGTGTGTGGAGCTGCAGAAGTGAAGCAGAAAGTGCAGAGGAGAGCCCAGGAAGTTGGAGAAGCTAGAAATATGGAATTTCTGCTGAAAAAAGCTGCAAAGAATGAGCAAAGCCAGACAGAGAGGTCATGTGGACTGAAACTGGAAAATCTGTAGGGATAGGGCCGTCCAAGACCTGTAGCGTTCAGATTTTTCCACAAGGTTTCTTAATGCTGAACCTGGAGTAATGGGATTTAATGTTTGTTCTTCTGGGTTTCAGTTTTGTTTTGATTCAATTGCTTTCTATTCCCTCATTTTTCTCTTCTAAACTGTGAGTGCTTATGCCCTGCTATCGTATGCTGGAAATGTTTAACTTTCTTTTTTATTTTCATAGGGAATCAGAGCTAAGGGTTCACCTTAAGTTTCAGTGGAGACTTTGGACTTGGACTCTCCAGCAGCACTGAAAATGTTAAGACATTGGCAACTCCCAGAGGTAGATTGAAAGCATTTTACATTAAGAGATGAACATGAGTATTTCGGGGTCAGGGATGGAATGCTATGGTTTGGACCCGGAGTGAAACTACACAGTGCTCATGTGTCCAGAGGTGCTTTTGTAAGGTGCTTGGATTTACAGGTAGTATAGCCTACTTCTTGTTAGGGGTAGGGTCTGATGAGAATAGGTGGTCACAGGACCATGGCCTGGAAGGGTTCATCTCCCTCCCAGCTCCTCTAGTGTTGCTTCTTGGCCACCATCATTAAACACTTCTAAAATGTAATGCCCAGAAACTTCAGGTGGGAAAAGAGATAAGTTTTGGAAAATTCTCAGATAATTTTAATGTGATACTTAGGTTGAGCACTACTGTTTCTCTCTCTCTTTCTGCATCACTTTAATTGCATCACTTTAGATTAATTATATTGCTTTAGATATTTTTGGCTGCAGGAATAGAAACACCAGTGAAACTGCTTTAAAAACAGGAGTGTTTTTGTTTGTTTGTTTGTTTCTGTTAATTGAAAAGTCTAGAGGTAATGGAAGTCTCTGGTGCTACATGATCAGCACCCCAGCTAATTCTTGGTGTTCTCTTCATTGTTCTTCTCAATGGGCCTCTTAGTGTATCATTGAAATTTAGGTAGAAAGAGGTGCATGATTTTCTATGGCTCTTGGATTATTTGAATAAAAGTCCCAGTTCTGCACTAGTTGGGCCAATATGCACCTAATAACTGTGTGCAGATGATAGGTGCATTAGCCTTAATGCTGCCCATTTATGAATAGTGACAAGAGTTCAGTCAATCTATGGTTCCTGTTTTATAGTTTAAATCTAAAATCTCCCAAAAAGTCTTGCATTTGGAAGATGATTTGGGTCATGGGTTTACAATACACATCAGCTGATGAGTTCAGTACCTGGTAGGGCCTGCTTGTGGGGATTCACTGGTGTCTCTGTTATCTGGGGAGAAATGGTTGCAGAAATGAGGAAAAGATAGACAAGAAGAAAAGAGCTGGGTCAGGTGGTGCCAGTGCCTAACTGGCAAATGATCCCAGAACAGCAGTAGAGGTGTTTATTTACACCGTTGTAAAGTTAGTGTCATGTGACACAAGGTTGCCTGGTGACTAGTAACTGACATTGGCTAGGCAGGATGCTTTTTTCAAGACTGAGGCAGCTTGACTTCTCTAGGTACTGCGGTTTGGCCTACCCTCACACCTATCACCAATGTCCAACTTCAGGAGCTACAGCACCTGCTTATCAGTCAGCTGCTAGAGGAGTGACCTGAGAGGGAAGGTTCTTGACCCCAGCTCCTCATTCCTCTCCATGCTTCCTGGATGCCATGAGGGGAACAGCTTTTCCCTACAACTTCCTCCCAAATCCTGTTTCTGCCTTGGAGCTTGGCAATTATGAATCAAATTCCCCAAAACTGTGATTAAAAGTAAAATCTCTCATTCTTTATGTTGTAGATATTGGGTATTTAGCACCAGTAACTGACAAATACCGTGCCTTAAAAAGAGTTACTGTTGTATCTAAACTCCAATTTCTTATCTCAGGCTTTTCTATTCAAGGCTCTCATTATTACTTGGCATTTTCTTACTAGTTTATTGTCTGAATAACACCATAAGAAAGGTTATTTATCAAATACAGAAACTTCATTTGTTCGTCTGATATATCCCAAGTACATGGATTTGGGCCCTATCCATCTCCCCTTTCTAATGGCCCAGGGAGGTGGTTCAGTGATAAAGTGCTTGCCTACCATCTCCCCTTTCTCTAAACTGTAGTGCATTTTCATAGCAAGTTTGGTTCTAACCAATGCCTATAAGAATAACAAGAGGTGGAAAAAGGAAACATGGACACTTTCAAGTGAAAATTAGATTTACAAAGTCAGTAAAAGCTTCGAAAAGTTCTGAGAAATCTTCTTCCAAACATACACCATCTTTAATAATGTGTTTTTTCCTCAAAGACTAACATTTAAAAATGAACATGATTTAATTTAATCTCTTTCTGTTTTGTTTCATTCAGTCTTTTGCATTTGTATTAGTTGTCTTCCTGTTTCTGGGACAAAATACCTGACACAATTTAAAGACGGAGAGGGTTACTTTAGCTCATGGGTTCAGAGGACTTAACCTGGTTCTGCTGGCTCCAGACAGGAGCACCATGATGCAGGGACTCAGAAGCTGTTTGGTTCATAGCAGGTGGAAGTAAATCAGGGGAATAGTGTCATAGTGGAAGGGACCAGGGGCAAGAAACAGTACCCACGGTCAGGCCTCAGTGACTTACCAAGGTGCAGCAGAAGTGTGCTTTACATATCCTCCGGATGATTCCCAAGCCAATAAACTTGACAGTTAAGTTTCACCATCACAGTAGCATATCATTGTGATTTTTGACAATGTACTACATTCTATTTCAGTGGCATCTTGAGTTATACATGGGCTAAGAATCTAGTGACGGCTGAGTCCACTATTTCTATGTGAAAATATTCTAGTTTGCATAGGACATTGTGAACAATCATCCTCCTGCAAACTGAGAACACTCTTTAAAATGCTTCGGACTCATGCAGTGAAGTTCACTGGCCCATATCAGACCTCACGTACAGGCAGTCATATATGGATCGCACTGCTCCTCTGTGATCTTGCCACTAACCCCGTCAACAAAATATATACCTGGGTTGGGAGTGGGGATTTAATATGACAGAGATGCATCAGTCACTTGGGCTTAAAATACTTTTCTTCCCCTTGTAAAAATCTTCTGGAGATGTGTGCTTACTCTTTCTGACCTCTTTCCTTTCTCTTAGATCTACAGTGATGGCGTGTGGGTGTGGAGTAGGTTATGGTGGTGCAAGAAGGTCTCCAGTCCGCAAGCGGTCTCAGTGCCTCTCTCCACATCCTCATGAGCCTCCCGAAGGCAGCTCTCGTCCCCGTTCATGGTCTTCCTGCCAGTACCCACAGTTGCATTCACAGAGAGTCAGATGCATAGCACACTTTCTGGTTTGCTGAGACACTGCCTCTCGCTAGCACTATGTGGCCTTCTGGGGTCTGCAGGGCTCAGGATCTTCCTCAGGAAGAAATCCTCGATTCAAAACACCTTTAGGGTAAAACTCACAGGATTTGGAGACCTGATACACAACTAGGTAGGACTGGAATCCTTCCAGGTTAATATAAAAGAGACAAAATGAACTTGAAACTCTGAAGATTCCATTAGTTCCCTGAATCTTCAATCACTTAAACAATAGATTGATCTTCTTTGAGACCTATTTATTCATTCTTTAGTTTTCTGGGTTTTTATCAGTCTTTCCCACTATACTTTTCTATTTGCATCAACAACCTCACCAAAATCTCTTAGCACTCTTTTCCTCCTTTTCTCATTCCTTAATTACCAGATTTAGCGCTTTAGAGGACAAATGAAATAGCCCATGATTTTTCCCTCCTGCAAACCTTGTTCCAGGACATTTTCAATTTTCTTTCCAATATACACTCTGAGGTAAGACATTGCCAAGCAAAACACAGACACTCCCCCTGGAGCTCACATTCTCAGGGACACTAACAGTAAAGTGTGATATGGGGAAAGACCCCTAACCTAGTAAGGGAGGAAGAGGGGAGGGCTTCAGGAAATCACACATTTTTGCATTTATATCTTTAGGAAGCAATGACCTATCACACTCTTGCCACACTGGTAATCTTTTCCAGTTTTTTGCATCCTGGAAAAAGAGCAGCAAGATCAAAGATGTATTAAAAATAATAGCACAGCCCTCAGGGAGGGAATGGACTAGTGAGAAAAAGTCACTGTCCAGGGAGACTTGGTGCTAAAAATTTACAGCATTAAATTTTGGGATGGGATTGAAGGATTATCTGAAGTTCTGCCCCTGCCTTCTGTTGGGCAGTGAAATTTTGACCTTTTATAGTTCTTGGAGGAATTATAAAGGCATTCAAAACCCAAGGGGGCATAGAAGGTAGTAGAAAGTTGAGGGGTCAAAAGTGCACAGGCAGTGACATGGTAATTAGAGCTGGGTCAGTCAAAGGTAACTGAAGACCCCTGGGTTCCTTCCTACCTGGAGACTTAAAATGAGCTGGCTTACCTGGCTACTTTCTCCCATGTTTAGACCTTGATATCCTGTAACTGGGTTAAAGTTTAACTCAGAATGTAGATCTATCCCAGAGAGTAGCTCCAGGATCAGCCATCCCTCCTTCCTTCAGCTGTTTCCTTAGCTGCCTCCTGCATCAACACCTCTTACCTTTCTGAACTTTTGATTCTGCAGTGAAGGCTTAGCTACAACATGCTGACTTTCACAACAAAATCACAGCCACTGGAGATGAGTCTGGTGTCACACTTTTCTTGTCCCAGCAACAGAAAAGACACAAAGGCAAGGTATAAGAAGTCATTAAGACCTCATGACAGGCCAGAGGAGCTTTTTTTTCTCATTTTTTGGGGGGGTGGGAATTGAGGACTGACCCTTGCACTTGTTCTACTGAGTGAAGCACTTATTCTACTGAGCCATCTCCCCAGCCCTTCAGAAGAGCTTATAATTGCAATCCTAGGGAAAAGCTATTGGAATTTTCCCAGGTAAATGCTTAGTAGTAGCGAGCTATAGGAGGGACATCATTGACCAGGCCTGTTGCTGCAAAGGCCACCTATTGGTGCCTGGTGCCTCAGGCTAGATTCATTTGCATTATTTAAAGCCAAACAAGGGTGTGTTTTCCTAGCCAGTTCTGTATATATCAATACATAAGTAGACAAGGGCTAGCCAAAAGGGAGAACAATGGTCTTCTTTCAAAAGGAGCCATCATGGAGTCCTCCACAGAGAGATGTCTAAATTTACTTCATGAGGAAAAAAGAGATTTCACTTAATGGGAACTGATATTTGATGCAAAGTGAGACATACAATCTAGGAGAAAATGCACCATCACTTCCTTCTGTTTGACTATAGCTTTGTTTCCTATATACAGAATGACTGTATCTATTCAAAACTGCATGTTGAACTGTAACAAATAACATATCCCTTATCTTGTAGTACTTATAACTGCCTCAGAAAAATAAACATGTAGCACTGAAGAGGCACCATAGTAAAAATAAGCACAACACCTAGCATTTAATTCCAGAAAGCACAGCAGCAAACAAGTCTGCAGAACTTCAGAAGCAGGAAATGGAAGGGGGCTGGACAGCCACGAAGAGCTGGAGGCAAAAGGTGATGTCTCAGCTGTACCCTGAAGTTGGTAGGGAAAGTGAGGGGAAATCTTACACGTGTAAGGTGGGATCGGAATACATGGTGAATGCTTACATTTAAAACCTTCTTAGAGGCTCAGTAGAATAAGTGCTTCCCTGGCAAGTGCAAGGGCCCAAGTTCAATCCCTGGTTCAAAAAAAACCTCCTTATAGTTAAGGCACACTGCCATTT
>PVKA01002175.1:85377-130237 GCA_004027165.1 Ctenomys sociabilis
TAGGGAAGGGTCTCACCACTAGATCAGACTTGCAGTGATCCGCCTGTCAACAAGCCTCCCAAAAGCTGGGAGTGCAGGCACGCACCACCACGCCATTTCAATTGCTGTCCCAGTGTGTCCCAGGAGCAGGGCTGGCACAGCAGGCCCAGGGATGAACCCCAGCCCCTGCACCTGCTTACAGGCACTTTAATCCACTGAGCTATTTGGTCAGCCCTTTCTTGCCACTTTCTGAAACAGTCCTGGAAGTGCTTCTTCATGTGTGCCTTTATGAAGTAAGACCAAAAATATGGCAGAAGTTGTTACCATTCAAATGAAAGACAGGCTCTTCAAAATATTAGCCTGTGTCTTCGTTCACCTACTCGCCAGATCGTGCAACTTCAAGCTCTTCCTCCAGATCAAAATGATCATAGAAGAACAACATTTTTAATAGATTCAGGCTGTAAAGGCAGCCATCACAAAGCAACTAAAGACCCTTAGAAGCAGGGATGTGCAGCACTGCTTCAGAAAGTGGCATGAAGGGTGGAATGAGTGTGTTCAAAGTGGATAAATAGCATATTGACCAGGCTCAATGGCAGCAGGTCTTGTACTGTAAGAATTCTTTTAACATAAACATTGATCCCATATTTCAATCACATCTAGCATGCAAAACGAGAGGATCGTGTGTTCATGATGAGATTATAGGAACAGCAGGAAAACCAATCTGACCAAAGGGAAGTTTAGGAAGGAGGCAGCCAAGGCCTGGGAGACTCCAGGGCTTTAGCCCTTGCAGAGAACCCCAGAAGCCACACACAATGGTGCTGTATTTTTCTCAAGTCAAGCATCAACTTCCTCTGAAGCTTTAAAGAGGAAGATACGTCTTTTAATTGGTTTTGCATATTATTTTCAAAGAAATAAAAATGTTGATATACTGTCATGCAAAACACATATTTGCATGAATTTTTAAGATTAAAAATACTTCAAAGAATACTGTCACTTGCAGAAAATCCTCCATGCCTGAATGTTCTCCCTAAGCAATTCCCTCGCTGCTGACTCCAGTCAATTTACACACTCAGCTGAGTGTGACCGGCTCATTTCCTAAGCAGACTCCTCTTTCTACAGGATGTTCTTACCCCTGGCCAGGCAATTGCCAGGTCTCACTCAGATGACCGCAGTCCATTCCCAGCTGCTGCTCCTGCCCTTTCTTCTCCCTCCCTTTCTTTTATACTATGTCAAGCTTCTCATCCTATAAGGAAAATGGAATCACGTTGCCCTAGCACTAACTCCCCCAGCATCTTCTTTTCACCTATGATTCTGCACCATCTAGCTCTCCCACAGCCACCTACAGGCCACTGGCCACTGGATGGGCTCTGTTGTGCCACATCGGCTCCACTCACACTGTCCTTCCAACTACTCATCTTCTGAGAAAGCGCCTCCTGCAGCCAATCACAGTGGTGTCTGGGCATCTGTTTGGAGTCCCAGCACTCTAGATGGCTAAGGCAGGAGGATCTCCAATGCCAGCCCAGCCTGGGCAACTTAGTGACTTAGCAAGATACTATCTCAAAAAAATTGTATATATATGATTAAAAATGTAATTCAGTGCAAGTTCCCTGGTTTTAATCCCCAGTATAACAAAAGGAAAAAAATTCCCATCAGCATCATTCTAATAGTTCTCTTTATACCATGCAGTCCTTGGTAAAAAAAATAAAATAAAACAAAATAAAATAAAACCTTAGTAAGTTCTCTTGAAGCGACTTCCTTTTCTTCTATTTCATTCTAATAGTTCTCTTTATACCATGCGGTCCTTGGTAAAAAAATAAAATAAAACAAAATAAAATAAAACCTTAGTAAGTTCTCTTGAAGCGACTTCCTTTTCTTCTATTTCTGCCAACAACTTATCAGCCTCCATATTTTTTTGCCTATGTTCTTTGAAAATTATCAGGAATCTACAGCATTTTATGGTCTGAAGACTACTTCAGAGAAAACAGAGATAGGACATCACTTTCTTAGTCTTGGGTCTTCCACATACAAATCCCGAAATACGTATTGTTTTCATGGCTCAATAAGCACACATTATTGGCTTGCCATGAGCAGCTGGGCATTCTTTCACGTGTACAGGATGGAGATGAAGGAAACACAATCTTCTCTGGAGAAATGGCAGTTCTGTATGGATCTCTATTCCCAGCTACTCCTAGGGCCTGTTCTTAGCAATCAGAGATTATGGATCTATGTCACTGGTAAGGCCAGGAAATAAGCCCAGGAGGGCCCTAAAGAGAAGGCTTCTCTGCAGACCTTACTGCATGGAGAAAATTCTGCATCCCCAGTACGCAAGGAAGGTTTTCTCGTGCAGTCGCAGGCCTCAGCTTTCCCTCTGCAGCAATCTGCAGTCTGTTTCACAAGGTCCTTCAGTACAGAAAAGGATTAGCCAGAAACATGGAATCCAAAAATGAACCTTTCTTTTTCCAAACAGAGACCGTTGAATATAAGAAATATCACTTCACACTTTTTTTAATGCATTTGCTTGTTGCAGGGTCTCACTATGAAGCTCAGACTCGTGATGATCCTCCTGCTTTCACCCTATCCAGCTCTGAGATTACAGGCATGCACCAGTATGCCCAGACTCTGGGAGCAGGGCTGGCACAGTGTGTGGTGCTGAGGATCGAACCTTGGCCCCTGTACTTGCCTAACCAGGTGCTTTACTCCACTGAGCTTTCTCACCGGCCCAGTCACTTTACAATTTTGATTAAACCCTCAGCATTCTTTTTGGTTTAGACCCCATTAACACAGTTATCTATTATCTCTGGTTATCCCTGCCTCAACTCCAGTGTTTGGCTTGACCTAAGATTGTTCACCCATACCCATCCCATCCCACCCCTTTAATTATGCTCTTGCCAGAGCTATTCCTTTCTGGTTTGGAGTAATATGTTTCTTTCTGCTTGGTTATAATTAAGACTGCTTTCTCCATGGTTACCAGAATCCAGATTTGTTCTGTGTCTCAGAGTCTGCCCCCAAAGTCTCCCTATGCTCGTTTATTATTTTCCTGGTGTTCTGCCAAAGGAATTTTGTGTAAGAAGGAATATTCACCTGATGTATCTATTTCTCTGTCTTTCTCATGGTTTTAAACTTCTAACCCCACACCATCTCCACCCAGCTGAATGCAGCTTGTAGGGAGGGTCCCTAATCTGAATCCATAAAAGTTAGAAATATAAGTAAAATAGAAGTAGAAACAGATAGATAGCATCACTCTCTACATCAATACATACTAGAGAAGAGCAAAAAAGAAGATATTACATTAGACTAAAACCATGGGTCCAAATGAGTACCTGAAAAGCATACATAATATTGGAAAGTGGGCCGGAGAACTGGTAAGTAATATTTTTATCTTTGGAAGCATCATATCTATATGCCTAGAGGCAAAGGAGTTTCATGGTTTTGTGGGAGAAATTTCTTTTGCACCTGCTCAACATGGTCAACCACCCTTGACAAATACGATCCAGCAAATTGTATGATATATATGTATATTCCACCAAAAAAGCTCCTGTATTTCCTGCTAACTCATGTATCAACCCAGTAGTGTACGAACAGTACGGTGCTCTCCTTTACACTTTTGGTAATAACTGTTCATTAGTTGTTCAGTACAAAGAGACTAAGTTTCCAAAGGGCAAAGTATGCTTTGATTTTGGCCCCTTTAGCCATAAGACATCCTGAGACACACAGGTCACCTGAGCCTGCTTCTCATTACCCATAGTTCCACTCACCAACCCTCAGGATACTGAACTTAACCCCCACCTTTCAAACAGTGCCTTTATAAACTCAGTATTTGCTTAGTCATAAACGTATCTACCCATGCTAGCCAACCAAGGGCTGCAGATGGAAGGGGATCTATTCAAAAATACTTCACAAATTCTTACATTAGAAGTGTGATTTAGCCTATAACTGTCATCACCATGTGTTTTTCTCTAGCGGTTGTAGGCACCTGTTATGGTTTAGATCTAAAATGTCCCCTAGATTCTTCACAGGCCTGTCCTGGAAGAGTATATTCTTATCCCCAGCTATCTTTTGCTCTACTTTCTCATAACCATAAAGTGAGCAACTTTCCTCCCCTCTGCCCTACCACCATGATGCCCCTGCCTTGGAGCCAGTGACCTTGGACCAACTTCTCTGAACCATGAGCCAAAATAAATCTCTCTTCCTTTAAGGCACAGATGTCTGGTAATTTGTCCCATTGTTGGGAAAGTGAGTAGTATAGCATCTCTTTCAGTTCTACTTCCTGAACTATAGGAGAGCACTGTGGTGAAGAGCTAACTCTGAACTGCCAGATGTATAGATCCTAACTTCTCAACTTGCAGTAGAATAAAATTAAAACAATAGACCTATTGTGCATTGTTCCTAGGAGATCACACAAATTTGTACACAGTGAATGCTATGCCACATAGTGAAGCTGAGCACTGGCCCTGCTCTACCTGCCCATCACCATAAAGTGAGCAACTCATTGCCATAAAGTAATCTCCCCCTGGAAAGGACCATGTTTCACTTCTCACTTATCCCTGTGTATCTAAGTACACCTAGGTTCCAGGCACACGATGGGTGTTTAATACACACAGCTCACTGCACAGCTTCTCCAAAGTTGCTTCATTCTCCCAGGGCCAATCATAATATTTCTGCTCAAGAGGTCTGCTGAAAATGCTTACTGCTACTGTTTAGGATCATACTTGGGACCCTCAAGCCCTTAGCTACTCTCTGCATCATCTACGCCTTTAAAATAAGGGGGAATTCATTCTACTGAGCTGGCTCACTTGCTAAAGGTGACATGGCTGCAGCAGGAAGGTGGCAGCTCAGCCCACAGCTGGAAGCTCAGGCTTAGCGTTGACCCACACTCTCAGCGAGACTTGCAGCAGCTCTGACTGTGCCCATGGGCTCTGGGCCGCAACCGCACGGGGCACTTGGCTCCGTCCTGGATATAGGCCTCGTGGCAGTCTGGAGCATCACAGCCTGATGCTAATGAGTGTGCTGAGAGCTGCTTCATTTCAGCTGCCAGTAAGCTCTTGGCCAGGTTGAGTACCCAGAGTCTGCAGTTTGCAACAAATGGAATCCTCCACAGAGCAACCTGGCTGCCCTCTGAGTGCTGGGGCAGACCAAACACGAATGAGTCCCTCCATCTGCAAATTACCCTTTCTGTGACTGTGTGTGTCCAGTCAGACCTTAAGTAGGGGCAAGAGATGGAGAGTGAAGCCTTTGAGCAGGGCACCTCTGTGAGCCCCTGGGGGGCTGTAATTACCTGCTTGAGCTGAAAGGAAACCTGGCCTTGTTTTCTCTTAGTAAACAATGAACTTGATAGAAAGCCCTGGGTGGAGTTGCCCCAGCATCCCTGGTGGCCGGCCTACATGCAGCAGGTGCTCAAGCAGTATGTGAGAGCTGATTATGGCTGATAGAGTTAATGAATGCCCAAGCCCTTCAGGCAGGAGTAGGACACTGCACTTCCCACACTGCCTTGTCCACCACCTGTCACCTTCATTTCCACTCCCTTCAGCTCTACAGACACTTCCAGTGTCCATTTGAACTTAGTTTGCTAAAGTTGCTCCCCAAAGCCAGAAAACCATGGTGGATAGTGGGAGGCACACAGCTGCTCTACCAGCTTAGGGAGATCAAAGGCCCATAATTTGATTGTCTGGTGACATGTGTTTCACAGAGAGTGTGGTCACTGTGAACTCCAATGGTGGGAGTGGAAACCAAAGGAAAGGGTTTCCTCATGCATGTTTCTAGCCTGCCTTATATAAATCCCCTTCCAAATGTACTGTGTTTTATAATCTCTCTTTCTCTCTCTCTCCCCTCGCTCTGTTCTGGCTTTTAGCTTTTGTATTAAAGAGACAGAAAGAAACAGAGGCAGAAGTATACATTCTACGTAGGCTGTGGCACTGCAGGAATATTATTGATTGCTGCTGTTATAATAAAAGTGATACTAAGATAAGCAATTCCTTAAAGTCACAAGGCTTTATCTGATTCATGAATTCCAATTCAGTCATCTTTTCATTTCATTATGAAATTGTTTGGTTTAGGTTTTGTTGTAGCAATGTTTCTCCTCAGTGTCTTCAAAGCAGACTCGAGGTGTGGTGTTTTCCTGTCTGAGAAACCAAGCCCAACTCCTCCAGGGAAGTGGTTTTCCCAGAACCCTGCCTTCCTAACATGTCCCTGGGGACACCATCTCACCTGGCCCGCCATTGCAGGCCCTGGGACAAGGGGTGAGTGTGCTTATAACACGCAGAAGCAATGTGACCCTTCTCTGTCCTAATCTAGAGTCCAAACAAGTAGTCTGTGTCTGCATTTGTGAAGATTCTCCTTCGCCAACACAGCGACTTATTACGCTAAGGTGCCTATTCACCCTCATCAGTGGAGCAGCCCCAGGCCCGCGGGAGCTCCAGGGCGCCTTCAGATGCAGGCGGCTCTGGCCGGTTCTGTTTGCCCTGGTCTCCTCGGATTCCTGCAGACTGCAGAGATGCATTTTACTTGTGTCCCCTGTGTTTTCTGGAAGCCGAGCTGCAGATGCTGTATTTGTTTCAGGAGAAAGAGCGCCACCTGCTGCCTACGAACGCCCTCTGCCCTGCGGGACTCCGGAAAACTTCCCGGATAAAAAAATAAAAAGAAAAAAGAAATAAAGGGCTGGGGTCTTGAAGAGGCCAGAGCTCGGATGCCCCGCGTCAGGCTAAACCAGTGGCTCTCGTGGGGAAGCCTGGCCTTGCCTTGCAGCGCATCTTTCTCCTTTCTCCCTGCTCCATTTTTCAGAAAAGAAAGAGATTTGGAGAGGCTTTACAATACAGCTGAGGATCAGAGGGCAGGAAACACAGAAGCCCCTCAGGGCAAAACCGACCTCTCCCACCTGCAGCAGCCTGAATGGAATTCCTGCATCTTGGGCTTGTTTTCCTCTTCCTAGGCAGTAGAAACCTTGGAGTCTTCTTCGCTGCTGTTTTGTTGCTGTTGTAGACGATGGTGCTAGGTCCGCTCCTTTCTCTTCCACACACAGCTGTTTCTGCTAAGCCTTCGCTCCCCTCCTAGAGCCCAAGTCCCTTCAAAGGAAGCTCAATCCCTGGTTAATCCATGGGGCCTCTCAGAAGGCCTGCCTCAGGGTAGTGTCTGGGACCTAGCTTTCCACGCTCCATTTTCTGTCTGAGGCCCTCAGAAATCAAATCTATGCTGCTGGCCTATTTAAAGCTGTCACCTTTTATTAGTCCTCTGAGGGTCTTGTCCGCTAAAGGCCAGCTGGGAAGAAGTCACCCTGACTCCTCTCTTAGTAGCTTCTTTTCTGTTTACTCCTCCCCAGAAAATTCCCATCAGCTATTATTACAGGAAGTGTTTTATTTCTCATTACTACCAATGAACAGGAATATCAAACAGTGATTTTTTTCTGAGGGTCATTTTCTGAAACAAAAGGAGAAGATCCAGTTGAGTTCTTAGCTTTGCTCTCCTCCCGCCCCAGGGAAGGACTCACTTGCAGGACTGAGGGGGTCTGTCCAGCACACCTGTTTCCACCGGAGGGGCCTGCAGCCTAGGGAGCCTATATAATCACTTTCACCTCTGTAAAATGAACATCATGCCAAATGATTATCCATAGGAAAAACCCCTCGTCTTTTTCCATTCTAGGGACTGAACCAGGGTCTTCACATCAAGCAACATATCCAGTCCTTTTTTCATTTTAAGACAGAGTCTCACTAAGTTGCTACATTGCATGAGCTGAACTTAAATTTACCATTGTCCTGCTTTAGCCTCCCAGATGCTGGGATGCTAGGCACACGCCACCATGCCTAGCTGGAAAAATCCTCATCAAACTGAGAATCTAATCAGATGATAGGGTGCTGGGCCTCACATGTAATAAGCCCTCCAAGGACATTCATTCAACTCACAAGCTACCTGGCCATCAGGTTGGCCATATTCATAACTTAGTCCCCAATGTTATGGACGACAACTATTAGGTTCACTGTCAGAGGACATTTGAATAAATAGGTAACTATTCCTTAAAACAAGCTATGACTGGCAAAAGAAGGAAGTACAAAAGGGATACACCATTAAAGAAGATGTAATAAACTGGGGAGTACTAGGAGGAAAGACCCCTGAAAGGACTGGGAGAAGAGAGGCCAGAAATCCCATTATTTCATTTACAAAAATTTTAAAGCTTGAAAAAGAATAACCTGGCAATGTAGCCTTTACATGTATAAATAAATCATTTGTTGCAAACATCAGAAGCCAGTGCTCACAGGCAGAGCCCCAGCCCCTCATTTGGCTTGCAGGTCCCACACAGAAGCCTCTGATCCAGGCCGGCGGGGACTACCAGCACTAGGCAAGGTGCAACCCTGCTGTCCTGTCTGAACCTCAGCTCCAGGATCACCTCCCACTCTGATGTCCTTGAAAGCCCCATGTGACAAAAGGCTCTTGGGCTCCCTCACTATTACTGCTCACCAAACCAGCAAGTGGCTGAGGCTTCCTGGGCAGTTCCTATATCTGCTGTTGAAGGTGACACTGCCCTCCAAGCGCCCAGCCCAGAAAGACCCTGTAGTTAGGTGGTGCTTGCCCTCAAGATGGTCCCTCAACCTGCCTCCTTTCACAGTTCAACTTATTTTCTTCTGATGAACAGGCAGAGCAATCAGACTCTCTCTGTAGGTATGAGTTGGTGCACACATTTGGTGAGAAGAGTGAATTTCTTGGGGACATCCATTCCTCCCTCTTGTGCCCAGCTCACCCTGTACTGAAGCAGTAGAACCTTCTCTGCCAGGCATAGAGTATATTGGTTAACCTAAGATCTGGCAGCTCACCAGGGAGGAGGAGAGGTCTTTCTGAGATACAGGCTAATAAGTGAGCCGTCTGGAGATGGTTTGGGGGAAGTCTGTCTATGTTCCTCCATCGACATCACTGAACAATCCAGGGGTCCTTCCTTCCTGAACACTCAGTATATCTCTAGTAGATTCCTCGGGGGCAATCATGCCACAGCTGTGGCTCTTCATGCTGCAGTCCTGCACTGCCTGCTCCACTTAATCATGACCACCCTAACTGTGAAGGTCTCTACTATGGAACGAACCATGGATCTCAAACATTGAGGGCCACCCCAGTGACTTAGAGCACTTAATAAAAGTTAAAGATGCCCAGTGTACACTGCTACATCTGAATCTATGGTGGTGAAGAGTCACTGAGTTCCTAATTATTGTGACCTAACCCAGAGTTTGAGATGTTCTAACTACTTTGCTGCTCACAATGTGGTCAGTGAACCAGCAGTACTACCACCCAGACACATGTTAGAAGTGCAGCCGGGCGTGGTGGCGCATGCCTGTAATCCCAGCACTCAGGAGGCTGAGGCAGGAGGATTGTTGTGAGTTCAAGACCAGCCTGAGCTACAAAGTGAGCTTAAGGCCAGCCTGAAATGCATAGTGAGACCCTGTCTCAAAAAAAGACAAAAAAAAAAAAAAAAAAAAAAAAAGAAGAAGTGCAGAATTGCTGGTCCCATACCTTGCCTGCTGAACAAATATTTCAGCACAGCCTTAGCTGACGTTTAAGAAATACAACTCTTCAGCCTTCTGGAACACTAAAGGAAGTCAGTGGTTGAATTCACTCCTGCTGATCAGGTCAGTGACTTCATTGAGTGTGGTGATTCCCGGCATTCCCTGCTGAGTGATAGGACCCAGAGCCAAGTGGCAGGAGCAGTTGGCTGATCAGAACTGTCTAACTAACCTCAGCTTCTACCATCCTCGCATCCTGCCCGTAGCCATTCTCATCAGAGATCCAAAGACAGTAAAGAGCATCACTGAATCACTGTACCAGACTGAAGGTAGGGTCCAAGTTCCAGGTCCACCATGTTTCAGAAGGACAGCTTATTGGGAGCCACTTAGTGCTCTGACTCTTGGTTTCTGTATATTTAAAATGGAGGCCACTGGAAGGATTCCTCTGGGGCCTTCGAAGTCCTCAGGCAACTCATATTTCCCCACCATCACACATGGAAACGCACCCCTGGAAGTGAACCTTAGGTCAGCTAGTTCAGATCCTTCCCTAGCTATTCAACTTTTACACATAGAGAACCTGGGCCAACCAGGAAACCCATGCAGGCCAGAGTCTTGACTAGAACCCAGAGCTTCCAAGGCAGACTTCAACATGCTTTCTACCATTCTTGGGGTCTCTCTCTTAGGTTGGGGTGGGGAAGGAGTATATTCTGATGCAGAGACTTGTGTACAGGAAGTGTTTGAGGACAGCTCTACCGACCTTTATGTCTTTTTCTTTCTGGGTCCCTGATCAATGCCCAAACCTGCTCGGCTCCCTCTCAGCAGCCCATATGTATTTCTGGTTGATCCACTTTCTCCATGGAAAGAACCACTGAGTCTACAGCAGTTCATTTTTGATTTTTTACCTACATACAAAGCCAATTTCTGTGATTTGGAAATGATTTGAAATGTCTTCTAAAATTTCATGTGTTGGGTGTTGGGTCACCATCATGGTGATCTTAGCAGGTAGTAGAATCTTTAGAAAGTGGAGTCAGATGTAAGGCAATTAGGATACTAGGGAACTGCCTTTAGAAGTAATTAATGTAGTTCTCAGAGGACCCCAGTTGGTTCCCATGTGAAAGATTGCTATGATAGAACGAGACCAGCCTCATTCTGCTCGCGAGCTTTCCAAACTGCCATCCAGGCTCTTCCTCTTATGCATTCTCCAGCCACACTGTGATGCAGCCAGAGAGG
Source organism: Ctenomys sociabilis (assembly GCA_004027165.1). Classification (NCBI taxonomy): domain Eukaryota; kingdom Metazoa; phylum Chordata; class Mammalia; order Rodentia; family Ctenomyidae; genus Ctenomys; species Ctenomys sociabilis. Next base: position 96,063 of record PVKA01002175.1, read on the forward strand.
CTTTGCAAGAATCATCACCATGCTGTTTGGACTTTCAGACTCCAAAATTGTGAGCTAAACAAATTGTTTTCTTTAATACAGTACCCAGCCTGAGGTATCTTGTTATAGCTGTGGAAGACAGACTCATACATTCTCCATCGGTGCCAGACTTGATATTCATCTCCTCCATAAGTTGTTTATGGGGGAGCCTCTTCTGTAACCATGAGCGCAGGTGTCTGCTGAAGAGGAGGAAGCAGTAGCAGTGATGTAAATGTATAAGCCACTTGATCATACAGCCCCCTTTTAACCTTAGTTCTTGTTTAGCTTGGCACTGGATGAACCACTTGCATTTTACAGGTTCAACTGAAAGAATTCAGCTCAAGGTTGGCAGTGCGCTTCTGCTATCAGCAATTCTGAAGAATGACTCAGCAATAAATCATCAACAGCCAACACTTTTACCTTCAAAGAAAAATGTACCCTACAGAATCCAATCCTGCAGCAATGAATCTTTATAATGAACTTATGAGGATGTTGCAGAAAGCATTAATAATCCGGTCCTACAGATAAAGAATCTCAAGTATCTCAAGGTTGAACTGTCTCCCTGTTTAGTGGAAAATCAATGCAGCTTTAGAACAAGTCCACTGATCCAGCACTGTCCAATAAAAATATAATATAAGCCACATATGTAATTTTTAAATTTTCTAGTGACAATATTATGAAGAGTATAAATAGGAATTCCTTTTACCCATCTATCTTATTTAGCTCAGTATATCCGAAATATTATCAATTAAATTTTTTAAAGAAACTACATGCCTCACACTATCTTTATCATATGAAGTCTAAGAAATCTGGCCTTGTGTTTCATATGTATATCACATCTCAATTTGAACAAGCTATGTTGCAAATATTTGGGTGTCCACATGTGGCTAGAGGCCACTGCCTTGGAAGCCACAGCTCAGATGCTGCCCAATTCTCTCTACTCTTCTCCTGCAATGATCCTTAATTGGCAAGATCAAGAACCTTGGTATGAAATGCTTGGGCAATAATCTTGCTTCTGGTGGGAATCTAAGTCTGTGCCATTTACAAAAGCCTCCAGAATACCCTCTTCTTTGTCACGGCATGTTCTGCCGCCCCTGCTCAAACTCACAGGTATTACTGCCACTTGCTGGGAAGGTTCAATTTGAAAAGAAAAGGAAAAAAAAAAAAAAAAAAAACACAGTGGTAGACAAATGTTTAACTCCATCTCTGCATGCACCCTGTAATTTAATGCTAAATCCAGCTCAATTTGGTTTCTGTGGCAACCAACAGAGCCAGCTCTCCACAGCACAGCTAATCATTCCTTGTCAGATTTCTAAACACAAGGTGCCTGCAATGCAGTCAGCATTCCCAGTGCCTGAGCTCTGATGTTCTCCAAAGCCCTCGACTTGGATTCTGAGCTTGATGGTGCAGAGAATGTAGGATAGGCAGGATTAGGAGATTTTCACTCATAGAAATCTTTAAAATGGGGGCTGGCCAGATAGCTCAGCAGACTAAAGTGCCTGCTTAGGCAGAACACAGGGACCAGGATTCAATCCCCAGCGTGCTGTACTGGCCCCAGCCCAGGGCATGCTGAGACAGTGATGGATACTGGGCTGGAAACAGGAGGATCACTATGTAGTGAAGCCTTGTAGACCCTGTACTAGAAGAAGAAGAGAAAAAGGAAGAAGAAGAAGAATCTTTAGAAAGAAGGCAGAGTGTCACTGGCCTAGAGGCAAAAGAAAGCCTGAGATGTGAGGTGGTCATTGCTAACGCTTACAGGCTGTGAAGGAAAGTATATTTGCAGGGATAGGCCTCCTTGCAGCTAAGAGCCCTCAAAAGCAAGTCTGCCTCCTTTTGTTTCCTTCCTTTTTGTAAGTATATATGTGTGACTGGGGAGGAGTGAACTTGAATCCTGCTTCCACAGTGATTAGGAGCCTCAGACACTTTTGTCTCTGGGTCTGGAGATGTGGAAACATCCGTACCATTGCCACTGGACTGCATGCCCTCCTGCATTGGAGTGAATAATTCAAGGGTCCAGAATCAGCGTCTCCCCCTTCATTCTTGAGTTCCCTCTAGTTGGCTTAGACCTCCAGAATGAGCTGCTTCCTTAGAAGTCTCCAGAGCCATGGTTTCCAGGCTTTTTGTCCACAGTTCAAAATGCAAGTAACACGGTGATCCAGTGCCCTGTTCTCCCCATGTTCCTGATGCATGTATGCTGCACACACACTCTCTCCAGAGTAGGCTCTTCAACACACACACACATTTCTACAGAAAACTCCCTTGATGACTACCCATTGCTCTGGGAAGGAAAACAACCCCCATTAATTAAGCTGAGAATAAGACCTGGCCACACTGTGCCCTTCTAACCTTGAGTTCATCCCCGGCCCTAACGCCTACCAGGCCCACTCCAGCAATATCCTCTACCTAGAGGACCCTTTGGCCCCTTTGGCCCCTCCTGTCATGGCCTTGTTAACTTCTACTCATCCCTGAAATCTCAGCCCAGCACTCTTCATTTTCCCCCTTATTACACCCTTATAACCATGGCAATTTTACATTTCCTGGCATATTTGAGTAACTTCCAGCTCTCCTGTTAAACATTAAGCTCTGGAGAGCAGTCACCTTTTCTTATTTTGCCCAGCCACTTGCCCTGTGCCTTCTACAGTGCTTACCACAGAGTAAAAGACTCAAGAAATATTTGTTGCATGAACAAATGATTTTCAACTGACAGCCCCTGACACATGGCGATGCTTTCATGGAATTCTACTGAAAAGAATTCTGAGGTTGAGGGACTGGACTGAGTTGCAGAGAATGTCATCAGGGACTGGTGGTGGCTACCACAGTCTGGTGAACAGGAGTCTTGACATGAACCCTGATTATTTCCCCAGCCCCCCATGCGCTGGCATCAGACTTTCTCAGGCAGGGCCAGACTACAAGCAGTTTCCTTAGTCTGGCTGATGACTGCAAAGAAAATCTCCATGGAACTTGCTAAAGTACTTCTGACCATGTATAATTTCAGGTGGGCTACAAGTCATCCTTCCCTAGATCAAGGCAAGAGGATCAGATCTTTATAAAACAAGTTCCTAGCCGGGCGTGGTGGCGCATGCCTGTAATCCCAGCACTGGGGAGGCTGAGGCAGGAGGATTGTTGTGAGTTCGAGACCAGCCTGAGCTACAAAATGAGCTTAAGGCCAGACTTAATTGCATAGTGAGACCCTGTCTCAAAAAGACAAAAAAAATAAAAATAAAACAAGTTCCTGACAGCTGTGGGAAGATTGATGAGAGTATAGATCACCAGGGGCAGGGCCAACCCAGCTTGGAGATCGATGCGCCACCTTGAACCAAATGACCAGTCCAGTGGCATGATCCTTGCTCTTCACTCTCCATCTGCTCAGGATGAGTTATTTTAGCAGCTCTCATTTCTGATTGGCAGATTATCATCTATTCCAAACCCAGAACCAGGATCATCCACTAATTTGTTTGGAATTTCTAAAAAAGAAACCAAGGGCTTAAGGAATGAGCCAGCTGTTCTATGGTAGAGTGGCATTTAGCTGACGTCTTATTTTCTTTTTTCTCTCTCTTTCCTTGCTGCCCCATGTGCCTCAACCTTTGGACTTCTGTGCGGTCCTGAGAAAGCCAGCCAAGTGACGGAGATGCCATCAGCAGCTCCATGGTGGGAAGGATGGCTATGACACAGCACACAGATACCACCCATACTATTCTGAGCATGACCACAGGGCTCTCTCCTGGCCCAGTGGGCAAGGAGGCCATTCTCCCAGCCTACCGTCCCTGAATGGGGCCTCTGCTGGCAGTAAATGCATACTTATGGATTCTGTTGACAACAGTCAGCCTCTTCATATCTGTCAAAAATGTACTATTGGGTCTACTTCCAGTATGAAATTTAAAACTGCACAATTTAAAAAATATATCTATATGTCACCCACGTGGTGCAACTAGTACCTGGCATGTGCGCAGCAGTGACTTGCCAATTCGGAAGAGAATTTGAACTTGGACTCTGAACCTAAAATGTTGCTCCTTTTCTGATCAATTCACCTATCTCATCCAGCTGCAATAAAAAAGAAGTACCTCATCCTGGGGACCTCAGCAGGGGAAGTAACAGCACCTGCCTACAGCCTCTAGCCTCAGATACAAGGAAGAGACCAGGGAAGGGAAGCTGGCTTGCTCATTGTTTTCCATATTGCAAAGCTGCCTGAGGGGATCATAAATCAGCCAGCTGGTGGAGGTGCTTTGTAATTCAGGTCTATTATGCTCTCCCTGTGCTAGGTGATGCTGTGGGATGCTACTCACTGATTCTTCCTAAGGCACTGGTCCTTGTGCCAAAGTTACATGAGAAAATCATCAGCACTTGAAGCATTCTGCAAAAGGCAGCATAACAGAGGCAAAGAATCACAATCCTGGCTCTTCCTGCGTAAACATGGGGTGCCTTCCAGGGCTTGCACTGCATAAACAGTGACCAACAGTACTTCCCCTTATTTGATCCAGTGAAGATTAATGTGCTAGAATGTCTGATACAGAGCTTGGCACCAAAGAAGGCTAAATAATAATAAGCATTACCTTTCCTTTGCCCAAGCCAATTCCCCTGAATCTACTTAGTTCAGCTTAAAATGTCCTGCTATAGAGATGCTGCCAACTTTCACTGCAGAGAGAAAGGAAGAGAACTGCAGTTTCAGAACGTCACAGTCCTCCATGTGCTCTAGGATGGAGACAGTGCCTGGAGTTGTAGATATGTTTCAGAGCATCAGGATTTATCATATATCTAGGGTCAGGGTTATATCCAGGTAACAAATCCTGGAGATGTCCTGTGGTAAGTACCTCTGTACACGATGTCACAGTTCCCAATACAGTGCTGTGCACGGGTGGGTGTTCTATGAACAACAAATAGTGTCTCACCTGAGGATGTCCTCAGGCTCTGACTCTCTGGTGAGGACAGAGTGTTCTCAGCAGGGCGCTATTCAGATGTCCTATCCACATTTCTCTGCAGAGGTTTTTAAGCAAGTTTCTGTGCCACTTTAGGTGGATCAACCATTGGTTAAAAAATCACACAAATACTACAGGCACAAGGCCTGCAAAATGGCCCCAGGGAGAGGGGACTGATACTGAGATATTTCTATCAAACAAGTACACCAAAGATACCCACTTTATTTAGCCTTCACAGCTGCTTTTTGGAGATAGCCTTCCTAGACAAGGAAATAGAAGTCTTTGAGGGCTGACCAACTCATCTAGATCATACATCCAAGGGCAGAGTGGGGGTCCAAGTTAGTCCACCCTCACCCCCAAAAACTGCTCTGCCATTCATACTGACTTCCCATGAGTTCAAAACTGCAGCCACAGAGCTGCAAAAATCCTCCGCAACACAACACAAAGCTGAGCTTACTGCAACCCCCTGAGTACAAGGAGGTGCACAGAGCCTGTATCCTTCAGCCTGTGCCTGTGAGCCGTCAGGGTGAAGGATTCCTGCAGGCCATCCCACCACACTGCCACTCTGGTCTCACATGTCACATTCATCTTTATGCTCGTCACCTTCTCTATATGCATCCTCCCCTCTCCACTCCTCTTTTTCCTGTCATGGTGCAGGAGTGCATTCTGTCCCTCTTGCTTTCTACAAAGAATCCTAGAGCACAGCTGTTTCCTCTGCTGATAGAAGATTGCTCATGCTCTTGCATTCTGCAGCAGGACAGCCCCTGGGTCAGCTGGCAGAAATGTGCCAGGATGTGTGGCTCTCTGTAAGGTGTGCCTAGAGGAAGCTCCAGAATAAACATTTGCTGAGGAAATCATTTCTAAACAGCTTCAAACACCCCTGAGGAGAGAGACAGCCACAGAGATGAGATAAATGGCTTTGAAAATTCCCTGTGCCAACCTCTGACCTCTCCGGAACAGTGTGCTTATGAAGTGCAATTGCTTTTTTTTTAGACAAGGGCTCCCTATGTTGCTAAATTGCCCAGGCTGGACTCAAACCTTCTATCTCTTGTCTCAGCCTCCCAGGATGCTGGATGACAGTGTGAACCACCACACCCCACTTCAGTTGCATTTTTTCCTTCTTCCTTCCTTTTTTGTTATTTTATTTTCTAAAGAATACAAAAAATAGTTTAAAAAAAATAAAACATTAGAAAAAACACTGCATTTCACTAAAGAAAATGATCCAAATTCAGCAATGGTTGTTATACATCATTATTGTTGTCTTCAAATTAATTACTCAGATTACCAGATGTAAGCATGCAAAACTGATCAAACAACTATAACAAATTAAACAAGAGTGAAAAAACATAAGCATTAAGTCTCCTTTCAGTAGACCAGCAGGAATCAGCAGTACAATTATCCGAGCTATCCTGTGTGCATACATATGTATTTCTTTTTCTCTTTCTTCTTTCTTGATTTTCTCCTTTCCCTCTTCCCAGTTGTTCCTTCCCAAATAGAATCTGAAAGGTGCAATGGATACTGTGAAATGGAAAGAAACTGTCCCTTCCTTTTCCATGTTCTTTCTTTGCAACTGCTACCTCCTTGCTGTCAGCCTGATTGTTCCCCCTTTCACTATGGCTCATGAATTCTCCCTTGGAATTTACAGCACACACACACACACACACACACACACACACACACACACACACACACACACACTGAGTCATCTCCCTACCTTCTCCACTGCTGTGTTACCATTTTGTTATCCCTGTATGAGATAAATAATCACATTGTTCCTGTGTATCCATCCATTCCCAAGCATGCTCACAACATGAATTTGTTTATCCATACAGCATACTTATCTTTATCTCCCATGCAAGGATTTGGACATAAGAAGAGCTTACGCAATTTATTAAATTGACTATTTCCATCAAGAAAAAGAAAAGAAAGGATGACTCAAGATCCTACAACAGTCCTTCCCAGAAACCGTTTTAGAGTTACATAATTCCTCTCACATTTTTATAGGTTCTAAATGCAATTCCAAGGAATTAAATTTCTTGGCTGTGCCCTATCTATAACATGCCTCATTCTTATATGATTGCTTTCTGGATCCCAAATAGCTAGTGCATCTGGAATCCAGGCATAAGATAAGAGGCAGCTGTCACTTCGCATTCTGCAGAACATTTCCACAGGAACTGCCTCCAATGGCTACAATCTTTCATTACAGAGAGCTGATTCATGAAATTTAAAATAAGAATTCTATACAACTGAATAATTCTGTTGAGGAAAACAGAAACAGAATAAACCAATGACCTCTTCAAGTCTTTCTTTTTTGAGATCAAGTCAGGGCAGAGAGCATCAGTCCTTGTATTAAGAATTGGAGGAAGGCATCAAGACACAGAGTGGTAAGCAGCAGAGAAGGAGCCTCTCTTGCTGTCCAAAAGCTGGAGTACAGCAATGTGAGAAAGACAAGAGGGAAGGAAGTGGGTTCTCTGGCCCCAAGAAGGACTTGAGGCAGGAACTGAAGCTCACAAAGTGAAAGGAGAAACATAAACAAAGAGGAAGGAAGGAAGCAGGCAGAACTTTCTCTCTGAGACAGAACTCATTGTGCAAGAGGAACATTCACACCTGCAGACATAGGGTGACTTCTAGTGACCCCAGAATCCTCCACAGAGAGATGGAGTAGTGGAGGAGAGTAATGAATGTGAAGGACTTCGCTAGCTGGTGGTGAATGCTAAAGGTTCAATCACCCACTTGAGACCACAGTCAGCTGCAAGCCATCTTGGAGAGGGGCTGGCTGAGCGCAGAGCTCAAATCAGTTGCTGGCTCCGTCTAGCAGCTCCCAGTTGGGCTCAGGCCTGTGGAAGGTGTGCTGATTGTTGCAGGTGCAATGAGCCTGGTCTCAGCCAAAAGGTGCAGGCTGGCTGAACTTATCCACTGACCAGCCAGAGAGCTACTGCTGGCTTGCTGGGATAAACCAGCATGGATCAGGAGACAACCCTGTCTTCACACATTGTCTGCCGGTAACAGCAGCATCTAACCTGGAAATGCACTTCCTCCCCCCCTTATTTCTTTTTGTTGTGGTGGTGGTGGTTTTGTTTTGGAGTTTTTGTTTGTTTGCTTTTTTCTCCTTTATTGATTTATCTTGTTTGTATATGAATGTGAATGTGTTTTTTAGTCTTTTATGGTGGTTGTTCTAGTCTCTTCTTTTTATCTCTTCCTTACTCTTTCCCTCCAGTCTTCTGCACCAGTTTCTTAAAGTCAGGGTGATTCCCCTTTGTCCTCCAGTCTTACATCTAATCTCTACCTCTTCTTCTACTTCTCTATCTTTCCCCTCACCCATTTTAAATTTTCCCATAGGAAAACATTGACATAGTAAGGATTCATATGCTGCATATAATTTTGTGAGTTTTTAAAATATTTTGATACATGACTAAAAATCCAGTTCACATAAAGGTGGCAAATTGCTCAGTCTGTCATTTTCTAGGCTGTAATTGTTGCTACTATTATTGTTTGTTGCATAATTCATCCAAAAGTGATATAATTATGTTAAACAGCTACTTTTTCTGGATTTCCAAGACTAATGACTAACGGTCACAGAACATACTGCGGCACAGTGCCAAAGAAACAGGGGCTGGGTCATGCAGATAGTAACTTCTTCTCATTTCCAACAAATTGAAGACATAAGATCTTGCAAAATATTCAAGACCCAGGCCTGGGGAAATAGCTCAGTAGAATAAGTGCTTTCCTGGCAAGTGCAAAGACCTGAGTTCAATCCCTAGTTCTGCCCAAGAAAAGGCAAATTATAAATATCATCCTAGGAATTAAACGAAAGAAAGAAAGAAGAAAGAAAGAAAGAAAGAAAGAAAGAAAGAAAGAAAGAAAGAAAGAAAGAAAGAAAGAAAGAAAGAAAGAAAGAAAAGAAAATGAGAGAACACTTAAACAAGATTCAACCCCAGACATCCAGTTCATCAAAGGCAGACCCAAGGGACAATGAGATGGGACAATATGAAAGCCACCCACCTGACCTCTCTGAAGTGCTAACAACAACACAATTGAATGAAGCTCTAGAAAAAAAAACCAAATCAGCAAAAGAAATATTTTCATGCTTGTGAGAGGGAGTGATTTCACCAGCACACTATTGCCCTCAAACCATCTTGTCCACCTGGAATAGATTTTACCCAAATCTCTCTAAAAATAAAAAGCTAAAGAAAACAAATTAGTAAGGAATAAATATTACCTTTTTATTTCTTAGACCAAAAAAATTGAAAAGAAAAATATTCCCACAATCTTCCTGTCAAATGTTACACATGCTCTGAGGTTACCACAGAAGGGTTTGATAACAAAGGCAAAAGAACAAAAAACAAAAAAACTAGACCACCCCAGCACTGAAAAATAGTTAACAGAGATCTATGTCTCTGGATCCATGCAAAAAATATATTGTTTCTTTTATAACAGTGCATCCCAGCTCCCAATCACTCCAGAAAAGCAATTCCCAGAGAGTCAATGCCACAGGTTGACTTTGGGGCACACTGGCTTGCTTCCATGTTTCTCCTAGGATGAGTCTTGGGTCCGCTGCTTGGGTAACCTGCATTACCATCATCCAGAATGATTACTTGTTTTTTATTTTCTTTTCCTTTTTTTTAATTTTTCTTTTTGTATTTTTTAAAGAGAATATCAAATAGTATTGAAACAATAAATTTCAAATAATACAGAGTTTTTTAAATTAATTTTATTGAGAAAGAAGCTGCAATGGGACAGTTTCAAAACAGGTTGGTAGGAGAGTTACAATTAATACATTGCACATTGTTGTCTTTGTAGTAGTCATTCATAGCACAAGATGCAGACATGATATCCTGTCCAAATACTATTAGTACAAATTTTTCTTCTCATTGAATTAAGAGAAAGTAGCTGTGTATCTATCCTATTTTGTATATACAGATGCAAAATAGTCCTTCATTTATATCTCCTTTTTTGTTTAGTTTTGTCAAAGATGGGTATTCCATTGCCATCCAAATATTGTAGGTGCATGAATTCAGCAAAATATTCCAATATAGTCCAGTAGTCCACAAGAGTAGTGGCTTATCTGCAGGACTGGCAATGTCAGAAGCTGTTAACTTGAGCCTTCCGTAGCTCAGCATATTAATAAGGTTACACTTTTCATACCTCATTTCTACACTTTTCTGCTGGATGGTTAAGACCAAGATAAAGCAAGACCTATGTAACAAGAAATGTAACTTTTGTGATACAGAGTTTCACTAAACAAAATAATGAGTTTGACAATATTTGTTGTATTACATAGTGTTCTCTTTAAATTAGTTTAGATTACCTGATATATGTATGTAAAACTGAAAACAAAGAGAAAAAAAAGCTATAAGGCATAAAAAGAGGTTAAAAGGAAAAAATTAAATAAAAAACCAAAAAATTATTAAGCATTAACATCAAGCATTTCCACAGACCAGCAGAAATACATAGTACAATTATTCAAGCCATCCTGCTTACAAACATTACATAGATATGTCTCTTACTCTAAATCTTTCTCCTGTCCTTCTCCTGATCTCAGTAATTTCTTCCTTTTGGACAGGTTCCAGAATGATTATTTAAACACAATTTCACATGAAAGGACCAACAGACCTGAAATGGAAATGATTCAGATGATTTTCATGTATGGTATAATTTGAAAGACTGTGGTTTTAAACAGGAGACAGCCACATATCTGGGACCATCCTTCATTTACCTCTTGACAACACTTGAGCAGTGACAAAATGTGCCTAACACTGCAGTGAAAACTTCTCTCCTGGGAAACAAAGGTACCCTGCTTTATAATCTCACAGGAATAAATTTGATTTAGGGAAAGAGAGCCTGAGTTCCACAGAAGGTAAGAAAATAGTTTTTTCTTTAGAGCTGAGCTGAAGGGCCTGTTTCTTATAGATTCTCTGACCAATAGGTCAGACTGGTCTTGTGAGGCCAGCAGGAGGCAAAGGCTTGTGAGGAGTCGGGGAGAGATTTCAGCCAGGGACAATCTCAAGATCCTAAGCTACAACTCTTCCACATGGACCAAGAGGGTTAAAGGATGAACTAGGATCAGCAGAGTGGCAAAGAAAAAAAAAATAGCAAAAGACCCCTACCCTACAGTGAATCCCTATGCTTTATATTTATTTCACATTGGCTATGAGTATTTTGAACAAATTTTTCTCTGGGAGGGACTTGTCATCAGAGGTGCGAGTCTGTTCACCAGAAGAGGCAAACTGTTAACAATATCACTATTCACATTATGCTGTTGTTACTATACACTTAGAATGCTGTGTATGACAATATAATCCTCCCAACATGTATGAAAAGTAAATGGAATTATTAGCACCACATAGAAAAGAAAACTAAAGCTTAAAACACTTATTAAAGTCATATAGCTCAAGGAGTACAGTTGGGATTCGAACCAGGTCTGTGCCTTTCCATGATGGGTGGTAAGCCAAACTTAATGACAATTGCATTCCAGTCCAACTGAAACTACCTTCACCACTGGACTTCCTTGGTTTTAGATTGCTATCCTACTTCCACAGGCAATCTCTCTCTAACTTATGTTCTGCTCAAGACAAAGCCAGAATGCTCTTTCTTTGCTTTCATAGATAATGAAAATTCATGTCATTTGAGGTTTCTCTGTGTCCCTATTTCTAATATTTTCTTTGTGTATGTGACTTTTCTTTTATATTTTTGCATATATAGATCTAAAACTTTCCAGATTCCATATACATTTTCTTCAGATTGTAGTCTGAAGGACGATTGATCTTTGGAACCAAGATGTGCTTCATAAGCATCTGCCTTATAAAGAAGTGCTAGACGTGTCCTGAACACAAGTAAAAATACACATACTAGACACTTAACAACCACAAGGCATTGTTCAGGGATATCTAAGACATAGCTCTGCCTCCATCAACTATACAATCTAATGAGGGAATAAATAAAACATCTACGGAAAGAAAACCATTAAAATGCAGATTAAGGATGATGAAAATTAGAATTAATACTTCCTTTTGTTTCATTATAACAACATCTCTTCTCGCAGTATACCTAAATTGCCCCATCCTGTTCAGCTAACATCCTCAGTGCAAATCTGCTTCTATCCCAGTTCATTTTCCTGGCTTGCAAAATTCATCTTCCTCAAATGTTTCCTCACCACCACTTACATGGCTGCTCAAGAACCTCTGATAGATGATTGCTGACTCTAGGTGGAATCTACCACCCATACCACCCTGGAGCGCTCAGTGGTTGTCTCACTGCAGTCATGTTCTCCAAGTGAGGCCTGATAACCTACCCACATGAAGAGCAGAAAACAGGAGACTATTCCAAATGCCTGCCACTTTACCAACCAGGCAACGTCCATGCTGACACTTGTTCATGCAATAAGTAGTTTTCAGGCTACTGAAAATATGGTTGGAATGATTCCATATCCTGGAGAGGCTATGTAATGTTGTTATACTCTGTACACTAAACTCAGCCTTGATTTTTTAAAATGTATGTAGTACAGGGTCTACAGGTTCTCATTGCACAGATTGGACTTGTAGTGATCCTCCCATCTTCAGCCTCCCAAGCACTGGGATTACAGACTCATACCACCATGCCTAGTCTCAGTGGCCACCTCATGAGGGGGGTACTTCATGCCAGGGATCAAACCCCAGTCCCTGTATCTGCCTAAACAGGCACTTTAATCCACTGAGCTATCTTTCTGGCTCCCTTGACTTTGATTTACATGGTTCTCAGGGCTATTTTTCTCTTATATATACTGTATTTGGCAAGACTCTAGTTTTTTGCTTTTTTAACAGCTTTATTGAGATGTTTCATACATAAAGTTGTTTATCTCTAAGATACACAGCATGACCTTTGATACATGTATACGTGTTGTCATGATCACCATAATCAAACTAATTAGCAGAGCCACTGCATAACATCATTTCGTGTGGGTGTGGGGAGAGTGATCAGATTCAAGATGCATTAGCTCATTACTAACTACAGTTTGCTATGTAACAGAACATCAGAAGCTATTCCTCTCTTGTAGCCTAATTTTGATCCCATTGACCATGTCTCCCTTCTGAGCCCACACCACCCTGGCCTCTGGTGACCACTATTTCCCTCTTTTCTTCTTGAAGTCTGACCTTTTCAGATTCTATATACAAATGAGATTGCATAGCATTTGATTCTCTGTGGTTTATTTTTTTAACACAATTTAATTACTGAACATTTCACAATAGCTGAAATAAGAGATTTTAAATGTTCTCTCTCTCCACAAAGAAGCAATAAATATTGGTGGTGATAGAGGTGTTAATTATTCTAACCTGATCATTGCACAATGTGCACCTGTGTCCAAATATTACTTTATAAATTATCAATATATACTATTATGTATCAGTTAAACAAAAACTAAACATCCTATTCTTTCAGCAAAATACGAGTTTCGTGTCATTATTGTCATCATCATACTATACATTAGACCTCTAGGAATTATTCGTCTTGCATAACTGAAACGATATTTAACTAGTATTAACCATTTTTCCCTTCCTTCCACCCCCTGGCAAGAAGCATTTGCCTCTCTTCTTCTATAAATCAGACTATTTTTTATTCCACATAAAAATGAGATTTTTTGTGCTCTTTGCTTCACTCGAGGTCCACAATCACTACTCATCTTCCTTTGCTTACATAATTATCTGTGGATTACAGCTGAGACTTACTAAGGTCAGCCAATCCCTGAGCGAATGCGAGGCATAAGCTGCTGTGAATAACTCATCTGCTCAAGCCTGAGCACCGAACTGGCTCAGAGCATGTTCCTGGGCTGACTCGCTGAGAAATTTTAAATATGCTCTCTGGGCAACCCGAGCTTGGGTCCTGGTCTCTGGCTTACCTTCCCGGGCAGCATGAGTGTCACCACGCTCTCTACCACCTTCTCCACCAACTACCGGTCCCTGGGCTCGGTCCGGGCCCCCAGCCAACGGGTCGGGCGGGCCAGCAGCGCTGCCAGCGTCTATGCTGGCACCGGGGGCTCAGGCTCCCGGGTCTCCATGTCTCGCCCCACCATCCTCCAGGGCGACATGGCATCCACGTGTCTGGCTGCGGGAGTGGCCGGGGGTCTGGCCGGTATGGGCAGCATCCAGACTGAGAAGGAGACCATGCAGGACCTGAGCGACCACCTGGCCTCCTACCTGGAGAGAGTGAGGAGCCTGGAGATGGAAAATCGGAGGCTGGAAAGCAAGATCCCGGAGCACCTGGAGAAGAAGGGTCCCCGATCAGGGACTGGGGCCATTATTTCAAGGCCATCGAGGAGCTGAAGGCTCAGATCTTCGCGAATTCTGTGGACAATGCCCCCATCGTCCTGCAGATTGACAGTGCTAATCTTGCTGCTGATGACTTTAGAGTCAAGTATGAGACGGAGCTGGCCATGCGTCAGTCTGTGGAGAATGACATCCACGGGCTTCACAAGGTCATCAATGACACCAATATCACTCGGCTGCAGCTGGAGAGAGAAATCGAGACTCTGAAGGAGGAGCTGATATTCATGAAGAAGAACCATGTAGATGAAGTCAGAGGCCTTCAAGCCCGGATTGCTGGCTATGGGTTGACTATGGAGGTGGATGCGCCCAAATCTCAGGATCTCAGCAAGATCATGGCCGATATCAGGGCTCAGTATGACGCCCTGGCTCAGAAGAACCGAGAAGAGCTGGACAAGTACTGGTCCCAGCAGATTGAGGAGAGCACCACAGTAGTCACCTCGCAGTCTGCTGAGGTTGGAGCTGCTGAGACGACACTCACAGAGCTGGGGTGCACGGCCCAGTCCTTGGAGCTTGACTTGGAATCCATGAGAAATCTGAAAAGTGGCCTGGAGAACAGCCTGAGAGACGTGGAGGCCCGCTACGCTATGCAGATGGAGCAACTCAATGGGGTCCTGCTGCGCCTGAAATCTGAGCTGGCACAGACTCGAACAGAGGGGCAGCGCCAGGCCCAGGAGTACGAGGCCCTGCTGAATATCAAGACTAAGCTGTAGGCTGAGATCGCCACGTACCGCCGCCTGCTGGAAGATGGAGAGGATTTCAATCTCGGGGATGTCCTGGACAGCTGCAGTGCCTCGGTGCAAACCATCCAGAGAACCACCACCCTCAAAATCGTGGATGGAAAACTAGTGTCTGAGACCAATGACACCAAAGTGTTAAGACACTGAAGCAACAGAAGTGGGGTACCCTTGGGAAAAAAAAACAGCAAATAAAAATTCAGAAGTCATTGGACAAAAAAAAATAAAATAAAATAAAAAATAAATATGCTCTCTGGCAGGCAGCAGAACCAGGCTGGCCCTCTAAGTGGGCAGCAAGGAGAAAAATATAACTTCATAGCGTCAGGTTCATGTTTGCATCTTGTGAGCATAAATCAGCTTGGCAAGACCTTTGGAAATCACCTGAAAGTTTGCATATAGAAGTAAGTGTTACATGTTAGTGGGAAATTTGTATTTATTTCATGAAATTAGAATGGCACTGTAGTTATTCTTTTTTTTTCTATATTTGTTTTCTGGATTTTATACAAGGTGTTCAGGGTCTCACTACTACATCAGACTCATAGTGATCCGCCTGTTTACAGCCTCCTAAGAGGTGGGATTACAGGTGCTCACCACCACCCCCAGCTCCATGGCTGCCCTGGCGTGCCTCGGGGAGGGGCCTGCACGGCAGGCCTGGGGATCAAACCCCGCCCCCTGCACCTGCTGGCAGGCACTTTAATCTGATGAGCTATTTGGCAGGCCCTGGCACTGCAGTTAAAGAAGAATGTGTTTTTAAAGATTCATCTTTAGTATTTAGAGTAAAAATACAGGTACACCCGTAATTTATTTCAAATTCTTCAGCAAAAGTAAAAATGCAAAGTTGATTCAGCAAGTGAAAATATTAACTATTGTTAATATGCAAACTTTCTGGTGCTTTCCAAAGGTCTTGCCAAGCTGATTTATGCTCACAGGATGAATAAATAGATACTTAACTTGCTATTCTCTTTCCACTTCTCAAAAGGACCAAAATGTTCATAATAAAGATTTTTCTTAAAAGTTTTGGTAGCAAGGCACAGAAAGGTAATCTAATATTTATGTCCTAAGCTCTTCACAGATCTTTTCTCATATATCTTGATTTTGTTGCAGCTATAACAAGTGAAATATTGACCTCATTTTTTAGAGGAGATTCATAACATAGATGATGGAAATTTAGACCTCTACTTAAGTGAATCTTGGCCTTTGGTGATAAAGCCATCTCTAGGAGAACTAGGAGAGAAATTAATTTCTACATAAAACCTGGTCTTTGCCAAACTCTGTATGTTGAGGGATAAATTTAATTTTAGTAATACTGGAAAATTCCAAAGGTATTTTGTCCACTGAAACTTCTGAATTGTAATGTTTCTGAGTACATTTCCCAGAGCATAATTGAAAGAATCTGGTCAGACTTCCTACAAAATTAAACAGGCTGTTTGTATAATCAAGAAGCTTTAATAGTCTTCTATGTCGATTTTCATTTGAAAGACTCAGCGGTAGAAATAGCTTTTCAGCAACTGGAAAGGGAAGAAGCACAAAGACACCCTGGTTTCCTTCAGACTCTGCACCTGTGAGGCGCCCACATGGTCGTGGCTCCCACCCCAGCCACCGTTTCCAGTGTTAACAGAGAGTATGTGTGCTCTGCGGACAACTGAATGACAGACCAGGCAAGCATCTGGGAAGCTGGAGTTTGTAAACTGCTTGGTTGACAATGGCAATTCTCCATGCAGGAAATTAACATGAAAGCCAGCTTCCGGGCCCCACCTCGCCCCTCAGCCAGTACAAACAATGGTCCCTCTTAACAGTATCAACACTAATAAGAGGTTAGTCCAGTTCCCCTAGCAGGAGATCTAAAAATCTAGGAAAACTGCAAATGGAAGCCAAGGCATGCTGAATCACACTAAGGATCACATCATTATCTCATTCTAGACAAGCCTTAGAGCTCCTATGGATCACGTTCCAGAACACTGCAATAGCACACGGAGCGCAATCCAGAAAATGACTTGAATTTCCTGGTTTCCCAGTTCATGTAAATTTATTTATGCTATACTTTAGCCTGTTAAGTATGCAGTAGCACTATGTCTTTAAAAATGTACATACTGTAATTTAAAAATGCTTCATTGCTAAAATATGCTAATGATTATCTGAACTGTTGGGAAAACAATGTCCAGAGATTTGTTCTACACAGATTTGCCATGAACCTCCAACTGGTGAAAAACACAGTATCAGAGCATTGTGACTATAAAGTCACCATATGAGTTGTGTCTATAGGAAGAAAACAGAGTTAGCAAGTTTATTCACAATTACTCATCGCAGGAATTGGATTTTAATTTTAATTAAGTCTATCCTTTATCTTTAATGTTTATCAGGACATATTATGAAAGGGCCGGTCAGGAGCTGTCTGGGTAGGATAATATCCATAGTACTGAAAATAGAGTTTGAAAACTACTTTGCTTATCCTCAGCTAGTCCCTGAGTTCCTCTAAAACTTGATCCTTTTGGCTGATAGATTAGGTCAAAATGAAATGGAAACAAACAAACAAAACAAGTCTCCTGAAGTGGTGAGCTGGCATGTGTACTACAGTGGGGATAAATTGCAGATGCTGAGGACAAGTTTTGATTGAAGAAGTACAGAAGTGAGATTCCTACCTGTAATGGGTGAGAACAAAAAAATAGGGGTTAAGCAGGAAGGGCAAGAAAGATGCACCCACTTACATCATTTCATGTAGAACCTCCTCCAACCACACAGTAGTCTTAAAGATTCTTGCATCAAGAATAAATATCTGGGGCCAGTGAGATAGCTCAGCAGACCAAAGCACCTGCTTAGGCAAATGCAGGGACTGTGTATCCATCCCCAGCGCTACATGCCGCGTAGGCTTAGCCAGAGTCCTGGCATAGTGGCACACACCTATAATCCCAGGCTTGGGGACACTGAAAACAGGAGGATCACTATGAGTCTGAGTTACATAGTGAGATCCTGCAATAACCAAGTACATAAAATAAAAGAATAAATATCTTATCATGTTTAGTAAGCTTCATGCTTCCAACCAAAGACACACTATAAGAATAATATATTTTAATCCTTTTGTCTCCACAAAACCAGACCCTTTGATAAAGTGAGTACAATTTTACAGTATTAAATCTTATTATGGGCTGAATTGTGTCTTTTCAAAATTCTTATGGTGAAGCTCTAACCCCCTGTACCTCAGAAGTGACTGTATTTGGAGATTAAATCTTTAGAGAGGTAATTAGGATTAATTAAGGTTAACTCTCATGACTGTTGCCCTTATAAGGAAAAGAGATTGGAAGTAAAATTCATGCCAGGAATGCAAGGGTGATCCAGCATGTACAAGTTAAACATGATACATCTCATCAAGAGAATGGGCAAAAATGTACAGCTACCTCTACAGTTATGAAGAAAAACAAAGGCTCTTAACCAACTAAGAATAGAAGGGATATGCTGACATACTAAAAGCCCGATACAGTAAACTCTCAACGAATATCAGACTAAACAAGGAGCACCTGATGGTGTTTCCTCTAAGATCTGAAATAAAACAATGCCCACTTTCATCACCTTATTCCATGTAGCACTGAAACTCCTAGCCAAAACAAAAGAAATAAAAATCATCCAAATTGGAGAGGAGAAAGTCAGATTCTCCCTGTATGCAGATGACATGATTGTAAACATAAGAAAAAGCTAAAGACACCACCAAAAACCTATTAGAACTTATAAATGGATTCATTAAAGCTACAAGAATACAAAACCAACATATATGCTGTCTTTTCCATCTTCCAGACATCACCTTCATCCTGAATCCAGGGCCTCTCAAATCTTTCTCCTACTCTTCTAAGAACTGATGTAATTGTTATTGTGTCCACCTGAAAAATCTAAGGAAATCTCTCCTATCTCGAAATTTTAACATGATTGTATATGCAAAGTCCTTTTGCCTGAAGGGAAACATGCTAACAGGCCCCAATTAGAGCCAGCACATCTCAGGAAATATGTGCGGCTAGTGGTGCTACAGGGGAAACAGAAGTTTAGGTAAGGATCATGAAGATAGAGAGAAGCTGTCATACTAAGGTCTGCAGAGAGAAGCTGTGAAGACCTCAGAACCCATTCAAGACCTGCCTCTTCCATCCGCCTTCAGTAATCAGCACAGTTTTAATTTTTTCAAAAAGGAGAAAGAAAAATGTGACTGATTAGAGTAATAGCTTAAAGAGCATTTTTATTAATTATGTTAATAAAAATTAATAAAATCATTTAATAATAATAAAATTATTAATTTTATTAATAAAGATTTATTAGTGCACTTTTGCAGCACATCATGATTACATGTATCATGAGCAGTTTGATAATTTATTTCATCCCCTTCCCTTTCAATCCCTTCGTGGTCCCTCCACCCATTGATCCTCCCCCCTTTTGAGCTCCAATGCATTTCTTTCTTCCATTTTTTCCCTCCCTTCTCTCCCAGACATCTCCTGTTCCCCTCCCACTTGAAAATTATTTCCCTATTTCTTATTATCTATTATTTAATAAAAACAATATCGATCCCAGGCACCAGCATGGCTGCTGGAACACAAAGACCCAACAGTGCTCCCACCCTCTGCGTTGAGACAGGAGACACCCTCATCACCAGGGATGGAAGTGCGGCAGTGTGGCTGTCTGATCTACCCTCAAGCAGCCATCGATTATTCCCAGCGTTCCAAGAAGGCAGAATGGAAAAACGTGGGCAGCAATGAGCAGCAGTTCCTCACATAGACAGCTGGCCCATCTGGGCTGAAAGGATATGGGGAAATGATTCTGCCTTCATGACCTGGTTGCCTGGCCCTCCCTCCAAATGCCACCAACTGGGGATATGGGTTTTGACATAGAATTTTGAGGACTCAGAGACATCCAGTTCAGATACTATAACAAACAGCAAAGGTGAAATGTGGAACATCCAAAACTGCCAAAATACCAAAGTGCAAAAGGAAGCTGGATGAGTTCAGCCACCTAAATTGGTTGAATAACAATGGAGTGCCCATCTTTGACAGTTCTAGACAAAGGAAGGGGTATAGAAAGGAAGAATCATGATGTGTGTGTATGGACAGTATAATTGGGATAGATAAGGCCGTGCTTCTACATAATTCTATGAGAGGCAAGATTTGCACTAATGGTGGTTGGACAGGATATTATGTCAGCTTCTAGTACTATGGACAACCACTAGGAAAATAACAAGGCAGAAAGTGTTAATTATTGAATCTGTGATATAATTCAGGTATAAAAATAAGATACATAAACAGCTACACTCCCTTAATTTACTTATAAGAGACATCTGCTATAATAATGTCTTTAAGTATAATGTCATGTATGCACCTTGTACAATACCAAAACATTATGAAAACAGTTTGCAATGTATTAATTTATTGAATCTGTCTTTTTAAGGTGTCTTAAAACTTTCTCATTGATATTTGTACTTCAATAAAATAAACAATAAATTTAAAAAAATAAAAGGAAGCTGGACACAGACCATTTGAGCAAGAGAAGAGATACACATGTGTGCCTGAAGATGGGAGAAGGCATGGGAAAGGCAATGATGGGGAGTGAAGTGTGATTCTGGAAGCAAAAAGCCATGCATGGAAGGATACAGTCTCCACGAGAAATGGAAGGACAGAATCAAGATGCAGGTGTCAGGTGTGGGGTACACTCCTGTAATCCCAGCATTTGAGAGCCTGAAACAAGAGGAGCTCAAGGTTGAAGCCAACTTGAACTGCACAGTGAGAGACCATGGCTGGAAAACAAAACCAAAAATTCAGCACAGGTGTTAAATATAAATGCCAAATGAAAGGAAAATGACTTAGTTAAGTAAAATACAGTCCCACAGTAAAAGGTGATACAATGAATAAGAATAAAATTCTCAGGTCTGGGGATATAGCTCAGTGGTGTGAACGCCTGCGTGGCAAGCCCAAGTCCTGGGTTTGTTTCTAGTACCCACAAAAAAAAGAAAAAATAGGAATAAACATCTCAAATAATATTTAACGGCAGGGATATATTCTTGATGTAGTATTAATTTCTTAAAGCAGCATTCAAACTCATGTATTGTACAACAGAATTACAACTGGGTTATTTGAAAAGTTGCATCTAGAAAAAACTCAAAAAGAAAGACCAAAATGTTAACAGACCTGTTCACCAATGTATAAGTGGTGAGACTATGAGAAATATCATTTTCTTCTTTTGTATATTTCTCTTCATATTTTTCAAATCTTCTATAGGAAATGTCTATCACTTTTAAAATCAGAAAAAAAAATTCATAGTACATGTGGAAGCGTTAATACTTAGCAAGGAAGAAAGCTGTCTTTTCATCTCCAACATGAGAAAAGAAAGGGTGATCAAGTGCATGAAGCAGACATGCTTAGAGGAGAAGGGCAAAGTAGGACCCCTGGAGAAACTGAGGCCACACAGCGACTCTATCCAACCAAGAGGCTCATATTCCTTAGGAAGCAGTCAGCCCCTTGGGTAGAGCGATGTCAGCACCTTTAAAATGAGGAACGTCAATAAGTATCATGCTGAAGTTAATCTGCAGCGCAACATTTCTCCAAATTTAACAGAAGCCATCAGCAGTCTTTGTGCCTGTGTAGGAGCCAAATGTACTTTAATAAGGCAAAGTGGGACTGGCCTATCTGTTTGCCAGTAATTACCCACAACCATGCTTATGTCATGGGCAAGTGCCTGCAAGGAATTGGCCCTGAAAATTAAGTAAACAGTGATAGGGAAGAACCACAGCCTGCGCTGCGATAGCTGGGCTCTCTTATCTAAAAAGCGATGATATGCTTTTGACATATGACCAGAGACATCTGAATGGTAGGAAAACAGAAATCACTGCAGTGCTTTGTGACTGTGCTCATTAATCCACCTGTCTGGCTCTGACACCAGGTCTATATAGAGCTTAATGGTTTTCTCCATTCTGAAAACCTTAACTGCCTGTTAATACAGTCTCAGTGAGACCCCTCCCGCAGTGTCTACTTGATGGATAGGGAAACTGGAGCCTGCGAGATTATCTGGCTTCCCCAAAGTCTCACAGCTGCCTGGACTCACAACTGACTATCCGAAGGAAGCTTTGTAGAAAGCTGGTGGCACGATCAAGTAGAGCACGCTGGCCTGTGGGTAGCAGGTGCCTCTTCTGTCCCTCGCCATCACCCCAGCTGCACTTGGAGGAAAGGGACCAGAGTGGCCAGTGCATGGAATTACACACTGAACCACCACATAGGGATAGATGCCTGCTGGGATTTGGACACTGTGGCCCTAAGAGAAACAGGACAAAAGGAGGCACAGCCATAGGAACCTTGGTCCTGGAGTCTAGTCCAATAGCTCTTGGCTGAATTGTGCTAAATATGTTCTAAAACCCTTTGGGACCTTGAGCCTTGCTGCTTGCTGCTGCAGAATTATTCATTTCCATACACTTAATGACCAATTTTATAATAGCTTCTTTCTTGTCTCTTTACATAGCTTCCTTCCGATAGTCAGTGCCCAGATAGCCTTAAAAGGTCCCTGAACACCAACAGTATAGGAACACAGGCCACACCTCAAGGCACACACACAGCTCTTCTGGCTTTGGGAAAACAATGAGAAGAGACTGAGCTTCTAACAATGCAGACATTAGGGCTCTGATTTTTTTTTTTTTTTTTTTTTTTTTTTTTTTGTGCTACCAGGGATTGAAATTAGGACCTTGAGCTTGCCAGGCAGGTGCTTATTCTACTGAGCTATCTCCCCAGCAAAAGTTAAGGATTTTTTTGGTTTTGGCTGGTTCAGGCTGCCTTAAGGGCAGGTCTGGTGAAGCATGAGGAGCTGGGATCAAACCTAGGCATCCTGCACCTGACTGCATTTGCATAAGCAGATGCTTAAACAACTGAGCTAACAGGCAGGCCCCCAACATTAGGGCACTGAAGGCAGAATTTCAGTGTCGGGTAAGCACTGCATTCTAGGAAGGACACCACGTGCCATTAAATAAAGATGTCATTTCTAAGTAAAGCCTCAGTATCCTTTAGAATGACACAAGGATAAGTATGTCTTTCTATATGGGACTGTTTCAAAGATAATATGTATATAATATATGTTATGTATGTATACATTATATATTATGTATTTATTATATCTTATATATTTTGTAAATAGACATCATAGCAATATTTAAATATAGTATTAAGAGGACAGGGAAAATGAAAATAAAAGTGTCTGATCCCCTAAAATTTTATTTCTTCCAGAGGAGACTTTTAATTATGAAAAAAAAAATTAGAATGAACTTAACCAGAATGACACTTCCAAGGATTCAACACAGATTTTTCTGTTGTTCTACTTAAACCTCAGCATCAAGTGATATTGTCTTAAATCAGAGCATCCAGGTTAGTACAACGTGTCTTTTCTTCCAGAATATCCTGTACCTTGTTTCTCTAGGGACTGATCTACACAATCCACACCTTTCCCAGGCCATGCAGATACAGACCAGGGAAGGAGCTGCAGTACACTCTTCTTACTAGTCCTGAGCAGATCCAAAGAGAAAAAATTTTCTCCTTAAGAGTTTCCCGACAGAACCAAGTTTACAGAAAAAAAGGACAATGACATTCTTGATGGCCTTTCTAAAGCAAGTGCATTGCTATGCTAAGCAGCAGCTTCTGGTGCCAGCCCCGGGTGTCTGCAACCCACCTTCCAGTTGTCTGCAGACACTGCCGCAGCTCCCTGCACTGCACCTCTCTACACAGACAAGGTGAACAGCTCTCCACCACTGCCCATTTTTCCCAAGCTGACTACTACTGCCCATTAAAAGACTAGTTTGGTCTGAGATCAGTGGTAAAATAGGAGTGGAAAGTTAAGATATTTGTACCAAAACATAGACCAAAATATCCTGAACTATTATTATGGATTAATAATCAAATCATTCACTTTCCTAGACTTCACTTTCATCCTTTGGCATAGTGGGCCAGGGCCAGACTGATCCAGCTCTGAAAGGAGCATCCCATATGCCAGGGATGCTCTGAGAAGTACACAGGAAAACATCTCACTTACTTTTCATAAACACCTTGCTAATAAAAAACTATCATACCCAACCAAAAATTATGAAATAAAAGCTCAAATTGTAGTTGTTCCAAGGCACACGTGGTGCAAGTGGTCCAGGGAGCATCTGAACCCCGGGCATCTCCAGTGCATGCTTTCTCCTTGCTGCCCCCAAGCCCCACTAATCCAGCCCCTAAGTCACTGTTTCTTCAGCCCAGCTCATCAACAGTCAGGGCACACTGGCAGTGCACGGGGTGACAAAGAAGGTGCTGGCAGCATGTAGATAAGGGAGAGATGGATCCTGCCCCAGAAATGCACAGCTTAGTGATAAGAGACAGACACCTACATAAGCATTGCATTTTAGGGCTTTAAAAATGCAGAGTGTAGCAGAAAATGTCCCCACTGCTCCTGCCATTATACTTCAGCTTGCTGGTTTCCCAGGTAACAGTTCCTGTTCCAGATCCAGTTGCTCTTATCTCTTAGAAACGGCTGCTCGTTATGATGCACACTGTATAAACCAACCCCAGCCGACAAGGCATGCTGCCCCTGTACCTCCTGCTTGCTTATCCACTAGAAGCCATAGACCACCAGGAATTGGGACCTGACATTCTGTGACTGATCCTGAGCAGTGCTCATGGACGTAAATACATCTGCCTCCAAATTCTGGGTGTAATTTCAGTGTTTCTCCTTGCCATTGCAATAGTAGAAGAGGGGCAACCCACTCGGGTCCCCTTTCTGTCTCTGTCTTGGACAGAAGATTACTTTCCCCCCAATAAATATATTCTGCTATTTAAAAAAGTAGAAGAGGACAGAGAACATTTCAATAAAATCTGAAAGCATTTCATTTCGAGCCCGCGGGCTTTCCCACAGATACATATCACTGTACAATGCAAGACATGTAGAGCACCGACCTCTGCGGACAGCAGAAGCTTGTATTGCCTGGGCTTTCCTTGTGCAGTGGGATTAAGCTCAGGATCACGTATGACCCCAAGGTGCAGAAGAAAGGGCCAGTCTCTGAGCTCAGGCTCTTCCCAGCACTCCAGTGCCTTTGGAGAACATGGCCGAGTACAGATGGGGAAAGATCTCAGGTAGCAGCCCATGGATCTGGTGCTCTCTTCTCACACCTCCTCAACTCTCCAGGACATTCTCTTCTACCAAAGCTAGTGTTTGGGACAACATAAAGGACATCCCATACATGAAGATGCAATACCTGGAATTGCTGGTGTCTTGAGAAGTAGGCAGGAGGATAAAAGGGGAAGAAGAATCCAGTAGCACTAAGGGAACAGTTCACAGTCAAAGAAAAGAAGCCCCACCTCTGCAGAGCTCTTTCCCTCTGGTTCTTCTGCTCCCTTCCTTTGAGGTCAGACCTACAAAGTTCAATTTTTTTTTTTTTCTCTCAGGTAAAAATAAATGTTTTCCCTTAAATTCAGAAATGTCACCCTTTGGGATAAATATTCACACCTCTCCTGTCCAGTAAGACGTGTGTGTGTGTGTGTGTGTGTGTGTGTGTGTGTGTGTGTGTGTGTGTGTGTGTGACATGCCGTGGTACTAGGAATTAAACTCAGAGCCTTTGCACGACCTCCATCTTTCGCTGTTTTTTATTTTTTTAGTTTGAGACAGGCTCTGGCTAACACTTCCACATGAGGTTCAGACTTACAATTCTCCTGCTTCAACCTCCCAGAGTCGTAGGATGACCAGTGCACACCACTACACCTTTTGAGGACCCTAACTTTCTTTTATTATTAACTTTATTAAAAAACAAATAGCAATGAGACAATTTCAAAACTGATTAGTAACAATAGGACCCTAACTTTTGACAAACTGCTCTAATCCTCCATTTCCTACCACCCCCAGCAGCTGCTGGTCTCCTCAGGTAGGTGAATGTCTCCTCCACACGTCACAGGCTTTTTGTGCAAATCACTAAGTCTGACCTGATTCGAAGAGTAAAGGAAAGTTTCCTTACTATGTAGCTCATACCTGGGCTCACAAAAGTCCCTACAAAAGGTTGTAGGGACTGAAGAGAAGAGCAAAGTGTACAGATAAGACTAACGCGGAAAAAAATTGGAAAAAATAATTCTGCAAAGGTTAGATATTTGAGATTTAATACTTGAATGAATATAAAATCAAAAGTCGATAAACTAATAGAAATCTTCATTAGCAATGACTTTATTCATTACCAGAATTTCAGCAAAGTCAAAAATCTTTTTCTGCCTCTAGGTTTTTCTCAAATGTCCGGTTCCTTCCATCTTGCCACACTTTTTCTCTCTTAATTCCTTTCTTTTCTTACAACTGAGACTGTACCTGGAAAACAGAGACACCTGAGATATGATCTGAAGCCTATGCTTCCTACCGAGTCATCCAGGGATGTGCTTCCTCCCATCGCCTCAAAGTCTTCACTCCATGTCAGCATCTAGGCAAGGTCTTCCAAAATGCTACCATTAAAATTTAAATCAAACCCCTTCATCATCTTTTTTTGTTTTGTTTTGTTTTTGCATAACTGGTAATTGAACTCAGGCCCTTGTGCTTGCCAAGGAAGCACTTATTCCACTGAGCCATTTCCCCAGCCCCCAAATCCTCTCACCAGTGCCATCCCATAGATCTCTGTGACCTTTTCTCTATTTTATTTTTTTCCACACCTTCATGAAAGACAGATTTCCATTTTGTCTACTGCACTAGACTCACAATTCAGAGCCAGTTATACAGCTAGTGAAGGAAAAGATTATTTTGACTGGTCTCTCTTGTAGCTAAGAAAGGCCATGTAACTAAATTCTATTATTTAATTTATTTAAGTAACTAAATAAGTTACTTAAAGACTCAGTAGTTGTTTGTTAAATCAATGAATGAATGAATGAATGATCTCTCAGCATGGCAAATGGAGGCATTAGGGTTCATTATCTCCTTTTTTACCTCAGACTGCATTATATATGAACTATCCAGTAGCCATGCACTGCGGGACTCTTATTACTCAACATGAAAACTTCTTGGATGAAATAATGGGTATCGCAGGGGTTCGATCCCCGGGCCTGCCATGCAGTCCCTGGGGTGCACTGAGACAACAATTGAGATAGTGTGGCATGTGCCTGTAATCCCACCTCTTGGGAAGCTGTAAACAGGTGGATCTCTATGAGTCTGATCTAGTAGTAAGACCCTGAGCACCCTGTAGACCTTTCCCTAAAATACAAAAAAAAAAAAAAAAGTATTTATCTTTAGCCATGTTAATTGCTAATGCAATATACTAGTATATTTTATTACTATTATAATTTGTTTTCTTCCATTAGAAAATGGATAATTTGCTTTTTTCACATTCTTGACTACAGTAATACAGTTTTTTCATTGTCTCTCTCATCTCTCACCTGCTCCCCTCTTTAGCTACATCATACAAGCAATTATGTTAATTTCCATTATCATGCAATCTATTTTTAAATTCCAATTCTTGTCTTGTGTTTAATGTAAAAATGTACTTGTTAGTTTGCAAATAGAAACTATGATTTTTCAATTTTTTTGCACATACTTGTAGCAAAACTGTACTGGGATCAGACCCTATGTTAATATAAATCTTTGACATAGTAGTTTTTCTTTTCTACTCAGTATAGAATTAATATCTATAAAAACTGCCTTTTTAAAACTCCCTTACTTGAATCTGAGCATATTGGTTTTCTGATGGCTGAATAGAATTATTTGTCCCATGTACACATTCTGTAGAACAGGAAACAGAGTTAGCTCCCAACATTGGGCCAAACGTACATTGTAGATGACTCTGTTGGCCAGTATCTTTCAAACATCAACCTCCAAGGAAAACCTTTTATCTCTGGTCTTCTAATAAGACAGTGTTCATCACAGAAAGATTATGTGATTGTTGCCACTAGAACACCACCCAAAGAGGAACAATGTGAGAACATCAAACATCCCAAAACTAAGTTCAACCTTTTAGATGAAGAATGGGCAATGGAACATGCCCCCAGGTATCCAGAATGCTACCAGGGGGACTTTTAGTTCTTGGAATATTCATTGTCACAACTTTAGAATTGGCGAATGACTTTCAAAATGCCCTGCACAGATTAATATATGCTGTGGAAAAGTCTATAAACACAAAAAGACTCTGGAATTTCACAGAGGAGGAAGTTTCTGAATGAGCGATACTTCACAGTTGCTCTTCTACAAAAAGAATATCTTGTCGAACTTATGATGTCTGTGATCCAAAGAGTTCAGCCAGACCTGCAGAATGGAAGTATCAGAATAGACTACCTACCTCATGGATTTCTCTGGAGTGTTCTGTTCACATTGATATTCACATCCCTCTTTCTACTACTTCTGTCAGCTATACTCTCAAGAAAAATACAAAGAATGGTCTTACACACTGGGCCAAACAAACTGAAAACAGTGTTTATTTTATTAATGGACAAGTTAAAGATGAAGATCGTGACCTATTAGAAGGACAGAAAAAATCTAGAGGAAGTGCTCTAGAACCCAGTCATTCTTTTGATGTCCAAGGGCTAACGCAGTTGCCCCTGAATTCAGACCACAGATCCACAGCCACAGTCCAGATCTGCAGAGGTTCAGTAAACCTGAAGTGATGTGAAATGCAGAGTTTACATTCATAGTAATAAACCCAGAGTTAAAGATACTGTGCAGGAAGTGATGAGAGATGTATTGAACACAGTCACTGATCACTGTGAAATGCTACTTGAGGATCTACTTTTAAATGAAGTTCCAGAAAAAAAAGATTCTGAAAAAGAGTTCCACAACCTCCCTCACAGAGTTTTTGTCCCCATTCCTGGATCCACTGTAATGCTCTGCGATTATAAATTTGGTGATGAATCAGCTGAAGAAATCAGAGACCATTTTAGAGAGATGTCAGATCAGATGATTCAAGTAGACCATTTGGAAATTGCAGAAGAGATTAACACAGCTTGCATGAGTTCCTCTATGAATAGTGAGTCTGCTTTGGACAACTCTGAAGATGAACAGCCAGAGCAGCCAGCGAAAAATACAATAGCATTGAAAATTCAGCAAAACATGGATATGATTGCAGCATTTGCAGTTGCAGTCCTTGCTGCAGGTATCTCCTTTCATTGCTTCAATGAGAGTGAGGCACAAAGAAATTTCCTGATCATCCAGCTAACATTATTCAACAACTGTGAACAATAAGGTTATTAACAAGCCACCTGTATGTAAGACAGTAGCAGCCACATCTGCTGCCATAATGACTATTAGATATGTTTCTAACATAAAATCACCAGCTGCCTTCGTTAGCCCTGTTTCTATTATAGATGGCCCTGGTTTTCAAAAACAAAGCTATGCATTTAGATGAGAGTTGCATGTAACTCGTCATTATTTTTAAAAAGTGAGATACCAGAGATTTTAGTCCTATTGATCTGTATCATACATTGATCAGGGCATTTAACATTTGAGCAGTCAATATTGACTACAAAATCTTAGTAACAGAGCATTAGAGGAAATTCCTAGCTTGTGGGGAGAACAATTTGTGGAGTTACTTCCTCCCCTGGGAACTCTGTAAGATATACTCAGTTTCAATATTATGTATGTTTTGCTCTGACCAAGGGCTAGAATACCTTTCCCAAGACATGTATGTCAGTGCAGAATGGCAAATCATCTTCTTACTCAGGTTAGTGTATCATATATATATTTCAGTATGCTAAACAAAACTTGCTTACAATATCATGTTGCACTAAATTCTGCAAAGGCCCTAGTTTCAAAAGTAAAATCTGTTGAGCAGATTCAAAAAAGTAGGAAAAAGCTTCAAGACCCATGTATACTCTGTCTTTTTCCTCTACAAAAATGAATATATTTAAGTTGGGAATCATGAACAATAATTAAGCACACAAATGGAGTGTGGTTTTATGGATGGTAAACACTAATAGTGGTGATATCATATACAGTTTGCCTCCACCTAGAAACAGGAAGACAGATGTGAACATAAAATGGTTAGTTGCTTTTTTTGTAGTACTTTGTAGCTCCTAGCAGAAAACATTTCTTATTTAGGTCCAAGTTTCCCATAGATTGTAATTAAGCAACATTATTGTGACCACATATTATCTACAAGATGAAACTAGACGGCATGAGAAATAATTTCTGGAAAAAAGAAACATTGAATTTAGCTTTCCATCACCAACATAAGAAATAATAGGTAAAACCATGGGCAGATCTGAAAAGATACATAGAATTCCTAACGTCAAGAAATAGATTTATTGAAACAAGAAAAAACTTGGATATGTTGATCCATATAGAACTGATGCTGTAGAGCACTGCTTGAAGAAACCAACGAAGCTAGACTGAAAGACATTATCAGTGACAGCAAGGAATAAGAGGAGCTAGAAAGCATGAGCAAGTGAGAAGATGCAGAGGGAAGCACTCTGAGGACTAGTGTCATTAGGAAGAAAGAATGGAAGAGAGGTAATATAAAGAGATGACCAAGTTTCCTACATTTGCTTGGAAAAACAGGAAATGAGGAAGCAGATCGTACCTGGAACATATCTAGAAATCCATGACTAGACCAAATACGAAAATGGCATAATACCAAACAAGATTTTAAAAGCAATGAAAAGATGTAAAAAAATCCTCTATGAACACAACCACTGCTTAGTAGGTTTCTCAACAGCAGTAATGTCCTCAAAAGATGATAGAATAGTATCTTCAGAATTCAGTTTAGAATTTGCACAAAAATAGCTGACTGACAAAACTCTGCTAAGACAGCTGGAAAAATTTGATCTTCAACAAAGAAAATTACTCCAAACAGATGATCCAAAGTGAGAAAATAAAATGAAAAAATAAGTACATTTAAACTATTGTATAAAACAATTGTAATGAAGGTTTTTATAAGAAGTTGTAAGCAAATATAAAACTAAATAAATATTGTCATACAACAACAAAAAAATAAAATAAAATAAAACTCCCTTACTTAAAAATAATTTCCATTCTGATTTTGTAAGACATGGTTCTAAAAATGACCTTTAAGGCAAGTTGTTCAATTCTTTACATTTTTACTGTTCATCTAAATTTTATAATTAAAATTACTGATTTTGTCTGACTTCTGTCAACATCTCATTACTCAGTATGAAAATTTCTTTCATAAGTGTGTAATAAAATCATCCACTATATTTGTGAATTTGTCCACTTTGCCTGAAAGGTTTGATTATTTTCACCAATTCATATATTTTGAGATTAAGTTAAGTGAAGAAATTTAGAAATGCCTTGTACTACTGGTGAATTATCCCTCTGTCATTATCTAGAGATTCTTTATTTCTTTTCCTTTTTAATCTTTTTATTTATTTATTTGGTAGAGGGTCTCACTTTGCAGCTCAGACTCATAGTGATCATCTTGTGTCAGCCTCTCCAGCACTGAGATTACAGGCATGTGCTATCATACCCAGCCTCAGTGGCCAGCACAGTACACTGGGGTTTCAGGGCTGGCATGGGATGTGATACTGGGATCAAACCTGGGTCTTTGCACTTGCCAGCCAGGCACTTAACTGCCAAACCATCTCCCCATCCATAGAGATTATTTCTTAATAATTTTTATTTTAAAGTCTCTTTTAACAGAGGAAAGAGATTGATGATGTATAGTGTGCCTGGGGAGAGTCACATGGAGAGAAAACTTTCTCTCAGGTTCTCATAGAGAGAAAACTGGTAAAGCATTGGCTGTGACTCATCCGCATGGATGTCACAGACAAAGGATCTACAGAGTAAGGTACAGGATTACAAGATAAACCCTGAGGAGAATTCACTGACCTCATCAAAAACAAAAGCTACATCTTTTGGTATATAAGTCTTGATCTATCTCGGTCTTAACCATCCAGCAGAAAAGTATAAAATTGAGGTATATAACATGGGGCCATAATAATAAGTTGAGCTGTAAATGGCTATGGTCGACAACTTCTTCAGATAACTCACTAATAATGTGGAATGCTGAACTGTGTTGGATTGTGTCACCAAGTTCAGGCACCTAAATTTGTTTAATGACAATGGAGTGCTCATCTTTGACACGTCTAGACACAAAAAAGGGGGAGGAGTACAAAGGAAGAATCATGATGTGTGTGTATAAACAGTACAGTTAGGATAAATATGCAGTGCTTCTGCATAATTCTGAGAAGCAAGATTTGCACTAATAGTGGTTGGACAAGATATTATGTTGGTTTCTAGTAATATGGACAGACACTAGGGAGATAACAAGGTAGAGGGTGTTAATTGTTGAATCTGTGATATAAATCAGTTGTAGAGAAATAAGATAGGTATATAGCTGCACTCTCTTCATTCACTGATTAGAGACATCTGCTATAATAATGCCTGTAAGTATAATATCATGTATGCACCTTATACAACACTGAAACATTATGAAAATATTTTGTAATGTATTAACTTGTCAAATCTGTCCTGTTAATTTGTCTTGAAACTGTCTCATTGCTATTTGTTCTTCAATAAAAATAATAATAATAATAAAGTCTCTTCTATCTGATAGTAATAAAGCTGCTTTGACTTTCAGTTTTGGTTTCGGTTTGTATAACATATTTCTCCTATCATTTAATCTTATTATTTAGTATACCTAAATGTCTATGTTTTCATATGTCTCCTCTTTTTTTAAAATCTCAGTGTTGTTTTAATTTGCATCTCTTTTTTTTTATGTATTTAGTTCAGGGTCTACAGGTGTCACTACACAGATGACACTCAGGATCCTCCTGTTTTCAGCCTCCCAAGCACTGGGATTACAGGTGTGTGCCACCATACTCTGTCCTCATGTGTCTCTTCTTTCTTTCTTTCTTTTTTTTTTTCAGAACCAGGGATTGAACTCAGGCCCTTGCACTTGCCAGACAAGCACTTATTCTACTGAGCCATCTCCCCAGCTCTCCTGTGTCTCTTCTAAAGAGCAAGTAACTTCTCTTAATAAATCCTGATAATGTCAATCACAGTATGCACTCCATTTACACTTGACTCAGTTTCACACATTACCATACAGTGACATTTATTGCCACCTAAGCGTGATGTTCTTGTCTTTCTCTTTTGCTTGTTTTGTTCTTGGAGGCCTCATCTCACTACAGACTGGACTCAAACTCACTACACAGCCTACACTGGCCTTGAACACTCAGTGACCCTGCACTCAGACCTCCCCAAATGCTGGGGCTATAAGCATGTTTGACCCCATCCTCACTGTTTTCTTAACACATCTAAATTGATCGTATTTTAACCACCCTTTTCTCCTCTACTAGCTTGTAGGTTATACAGTTCTTAATTGTTTCAACAATTATCCTCGAAATTCCAGTAGGTACTTATGCTACCCATTGTGCACTTACGTTGCCTCATCCTAGAAAATGCAAGGACCCTACAGCATTTGAACCCCAGTCCCTGGTCATTCCTCCAGCCCTATTTGGATGCTGTTCTGTCCTACACATACTGAATTCTTTTGAGTTTTAGAAACTACAATCATAATGATGACTACATTATACATCTGTCTTCATCTCCACTTCCCCACACACTAACATTTCCATTCACCTTACATGATTCTGCCTTACCACCCTCTCATCTGGCCTCGTTTTCCTTGAGCCTGAGGTTTACTTTCCTGTACCTCCGATCTGCTGGTGACAAATTCTCTTGTGTGTTGTGCGCTGTTATGTGTGTTGGTTTGTTTGTTTAGGTTTTTTGGTGTGGACATTTCATTATTTTTCCCATAGATTAAAGAATTTGAGGATCCCACCCACGCCCACCCAGCCCCAGAGACCAGCCTGAGACAGCGCAGTGGACTCCAGCGACCTCCTGGATCCTGCCCCAAGCTCTCCCAGTGAGTGGGAATTTGCACGACTCACCAGGCATCCCAGATCAGTGAGTGTGGTGAGTCTGAGGGAGAGCCATTGGCTTCCTCCCACGCCGTGCTACCTGGATCCCTGCCCCCAACCCCTCCAAGCCAGTGACTGGCCTGAAACCTCAGGACCCACTCACCAGCACCTCTCCGGATCCCCTGCCTTAAAGCCTGCTGAATGAGTGGGAATTTCCCTGATTCTCTGGGCATCAAAGTTCAGTGAGTGTAGAACTCCAGGCCCACCCTACCAGAGAGACATTTCGCAGGGATTCACTGTCCCCCCAACCCCCATGGCCCGGTGAGAGCTCCAGGCCGACCGCGCCAGAGAAATATCTCCAGATGATTGCCGGTCCCACCCCACAGCCCTAGACCCAGTGCAGGTCGG
>PVKA01002176.1:0-63851 GCA_004027165.1 Ctenomys sociabilis
TTTCATTGAATTGTAGATATTGTTGAATTTCTTGTTGAATTTCTTCTGCAACCCATTGATTGCTGAGTAGGGTGTTGTTTAGTTTCCATGAATTTAGTGGGTTTTTCTGGTTTCTTTTGTCATTTATTTCCAATTTCATTGCATTGTGGTCAGATAGTATGCATGGGATAATTTCTATTTTCTTGCATATACTTAGGCACGTCCTCTGGACTAGTATGTGGTTTATTTTGGAAAATGATCCGGGTGCAACTGAAAAAATGTGTATTCAGCTGTGGTTGGGTGGAACACTCTATATATGTCCACCAGGTCCATTTGTTCCAAGCTGTGGTTCAGTTCTGCTACTTCCTTGCTATTTATTTGTATGGTTGATCTATCTTTTTGAGATAAGGGTATGTTAAGGTCTCCTGTTAAGATGTGCTCTTAGACATTAAGTTTTTCATGTCTATTAAAATTTGTGTTACATAGTTGGGTGCTCCTATGTTTGGTGCATAGATATTTATGACTGTTACTTCTTACTCTTGTATTTTTCCCCTGACCAATATGTAGTGGCCTTCTTTGTGTCATTTGATCAGTCTTGGCTTGAAGTTGAGACTGTTTGAGAACAGAATTGCTACTCCTGCTTTTTTCTGAGGTGCTGGGGCATGTAGTATTGTTTTCCATCCTTTGACTTTGCGCGTGTGAATGTCCTTTTGAGTTAAATGTATTTCTTGTATACAGCATATTGTTGGATTTTGTTTCCTAATCCACTGTGCCAGTCTATTTCTCTTAATTGGATAATTGAGTCCATTTAAATTGATGGTTATAATTGAAATGTGTGGACTTATGTTTATCACGGTATTTACCTGCTGTTGTTTACTCCTTGGTATCCTATGTCTAATTGTCTGTCCTGTTTAGTGGGTTCCTTTCATTCTCATTTGTTGAGGTCTGGTCATTGTGGTCTCTCTGTAGAACATCTTTCACCAGCCTGTGTGAAATTCTCATCAAATTCTTTAGTTGTTCTTCGTCATGGAAGTATTTCACTTGTCCATCAAACCTGAAAGAGAGTTTTGCAGGGAATAAAAGTCTGGGCTGGAATTTGTTTTCGTGTAGGACTTGAAGAACTCTGCTCCATGCTCTCCTTGCCTTCATGTTTTGTGTAGAGAAGTCGGCTGTAATTCTGATGGGTTTTCTTTTGAATGTGAGCTCCTTCTTCTCTCTAGCAGCTTTCAGTATATTATTTTTCTGTTGGATTTCTGGGATCTTAACTGTTATATGTCTCGGTGTGTTTCCACTTCCGTTGAAGTTATTTAGTGTTCTATATGCTTCAGTGACCTGAATGTTGGATTGTTTCCTCATATTTGGGAAGTTTTCTGCAATTACTTCTCCCCAAATTCTTTTTATGTCATTGGTATTGACTCCTTCATTCTCGTTGATATCAATTATTCTCACATTGTTCATCCTGGCATCATCTTGCTGGTGACGGATTATTTTTTCCTGCATTCTCGTTGTTTTTAAGAGATCCTTTCTCACCTTTTCACTAGCTGCTCCGGCATCTTCAAGATCTGAAACTCTGTCTTCGCTTTCACTCAAATGGTTTTGTAGACTTGTGATGGATATTTTTAGTGCATCTATATCACTTTGTCTGTGTTTCATGTGTTCTATTTCTTTTCTGTATTGCTCATTCAAGGAATCCATCATATTTCTGATCTCCTCAATTTTTTTATGCATGTCTTCTTTACAGGTAGTTATTAATTCTTGTTCTGCAGTGTTTCTTCCAAGTTGCATTTCCTCTGTATATTTCTGGACTTGTTTCTGTATTTCAGATCCTATAACTTCAAAGAATTCTTTTTTGCTTTCAGAACTTATTTCTGCTTTGAGTTCCTCATGATCTTTCTGCTGTTGTTTCTTTGCTTCAGATGCTGTTAATTCATACATTTCAGCTGGAATATTGCTCTCTACACTTGCTGTGGGTGAGCATAATTTTTCCACCCAATGTTTCTGGAATTTATTCTTTATTTCAGATACTATGTATTCAGATGTATTTTTTTTTTTTAATTTGGGGAATTACTTCTCGTAGTAATTCCTCTATAGCTTTCTGCTGTTGTTCCTTTGCTGCTGTATCTGTTAATTCATTCATTGCAGCTGAGCTAGTGTCCTCTGCCCTTACTGGTGGATTCGATGTCTGGGATTGCGTTTTTCCCCTTGTCTTTGTCATTTTGTATAGCACTGACCTTTGACCTTTGGTGTAGAGCTTTGGTGCAGCTATGACCTTAGCTTGCTATGCGATTCAGGTGCCAGTCTATTAAGTTTGAGATTATCCAGGTATGAGTATCCTGGATCTAGCTGTTGTGTTGAGTTCCTTTTTTTGCTGCAGCTCCTTTGGTTCCCCTCTTTTAGTTCCCTGTTCAGGTGAGCATGAACTGAACTGGGATGCAGAGCAAGTAATGAAAATTCCCTGTCTTAGCTGGCTTTGGGGCAAGGATCCGGATAATTGCCAGTCAGGCAGGTCGCACCCCCGGTGGGTGGGCCTGGGCTTTGGTGGGTCTTCTGGGCTCACAAAAGGAAGGTGGATGATCTTATTCACTGAGTAGGCTGTACTGGGTCGGCCAGCCTGTGCTGGGTCTGGGTCTATAGGCTGTAAACCGAGGAGGCTGGGAAAGGTCCCTCCGGTGCAGCAGGCCTGGAGACCTCACTCACTGGCCAGACTGTGAGTTTCTGGCCATGGCGTGGGAGTGGGGATTGCTGAGATATGCCTCTCTGGCATGGCAGTCTTGGAATTCTCACTCCAGGCTTACCTGCACTGGGTCTGGGGCTGTGGGGTTGGACTGGCCATTGCCTGGAAATGGTTCTCTGGTGTGGTGGGCCTGGAGTCTCTCCGGGCCACGGGGGTTGGGCGGATAGGGAAACCCTGGGAAATGTCTCTCCGGTGTGACAGGCCTGGAGTTCTGCACTCACTGAACTTTGATGCCCAGGGAGTCTGGGAAATTCCCACTCGCTCACCGGGCTTTAGGGCAGGGGATCCAGGGAGTTGCTGGTGAGTGGGTCCTGAGGTTTCAGGCCGGTCACTGATTTGAAGGGCTTGAGGTCAGTGATCTGGGAAGCACGTGTGCGAAGAAGCCAAAGGCTCTCCCTCAGTCTCACCACACACTCACTGATCTGGGAAGCCTGGTGAGTGGTGCAAATTCCCACTCACTGGGAGAGCTTGGGGCAGGATCCAGGAGGCTGCTGGAGTCAGCTGCTGTCTCAGGCAGGTCTCTGACTGGCTGACTGGGCGGCATGGACAGGATCGAGTAGGCTTCTGGAGTTGGCTGCACTGTCTCTGGCTGTTCTCTGGGGCTGGGCAGGCATGGGTGGGATCGAGGAGAATGGTGGATATATATATATATATATATATATATATATATATATATATATATATATATATATATCTTAAGCCTGAAGCTGATTCAAGAAATCTTTTCAAGATAACTTAGACTGAATTGCCATGCACTGCATACTTCTCTAAATACTTTTTGCGTTGTTTAAGGATTCACAAACAGTGTAGAAAGATGAAAAAGATGAGTAGAAAAAGCTATTAAGTAAACAGGTTATCCGGCACTTCAGCATCAATTCAAAAATTTCACCAAAGTTAGACAGGTAAAGTAGACATTATTCAAGTTTAGTGCAATAGGGAAAGAAGCGAGACACTGACACGAGCTCAAATGTCTTCTTTCATGACAAGGCATATTACCTCTAGGAGCATGACACCTTGATAAAGGCTCCTACCCTTCTGAGGAGACAGAGACAGGGGTTCTATCAGCTGCAGGAGACATTTTTTTCCTAGATACCAACAGTCTATTAAGACATACAGGTTCAACCATGATTATACACAAATTTTTGCATTCCAGCCTTTTCAGAAAATAAAGCACAGGATCTCTGTAGTGCAATTGTTATGACAAGTTTGCCATTTGAAGAAGGGTTTTCCATTTTTTGGGAAATTTATTTTTTTAAAAATTTTATTGAGAAACAAATAGCATTGAGACAATTTCAAAACCGACTAGCAGGACAGTATCAATAATTAATACATTGCATATTGTTGTCTTCGTAGTGATTATTCATAGTACAAGATGCAGAC
The DNA here is from genome assembly GCA_004027165.1 of Ctenomys sociabilis. Taxonomy (NCBI): domain Eukaryota; kingdom Metazoa; phylum Chordata; class Mammalia; order Rodentia; family Ctenomyidae; genus Ctenomys; species Ctenomys sociabilis. The sequence continues at coordinate 4,094 of PVKA01002176.1, forward strand.
ATGATATCCTGTCCAAACATTATTAGTATAATTTTAGAAGTCAGACATTGCTAAAGGACAGAGGGCCAATTTTTTATTACAAGTTTTCTAAAGTAACTGCTCCATGGAAAGGGGAGTTTGGTGGTCCTAAGTCAAGAAGGCTCTGGGCTGGTGGAGCCTATCTACAAGTTAGATGCCCTTGATCTCCCTCATATGCTCCCTGGAGCCAGATGCCATCAGGTGGTCAGAGGGGTCTTTTGCAGAGACCATCTGTTACTATTTAGCATAGGTCTAGTGCACATACAATCTAATACACATACAATCTTTTTGCAACTTGTCCTTTTTTTATTAATATTATTGAGAAACAAATAGCAATGAGACAGTTTCAAAACTGATTAGTAGGACAGTATTAATAATTAGAACACTGCATATTGTTGTCTTTGTAGTGGTTAATCATAACTATTTTGTATATACAGATACAAAATTGGTCAAGCAATGGCCGTGACTCATCCACCTGGCTGACACTGACAAAGGGTATACAAACTGCAGTACAGTGTTTTAGGGTAATTCCTCAGGGGATCTGATTGACCTCGGCAGATACAAAAGTTACATTTCTTGTTATATAGGTCTTGCTTTATCTTTGTCTTAACCATCCAGCAGAAAATTACAAAAATGAAGTATAAAAAGTAAAGCCATATTAATAGGCTGAGTTGTAAAAGGCTCAAGTCGACAACTTCTGACATTGCCAGTCCAATGGGTAACCCACTACTATTATGGACTACTAGACTATATTGGAATATTTTGCTGAATTCACACACTTACAATATTTAAATTAGAATATCCATATCTGACAAAGCTGAACAATAAAGGGAATACAAATGAAGAACCATTTTGTATCTGTATATACAAAATAGGATAGATATACAGCTACTTTCTCTTAATTCAATAAGAAGAAAGATTTTTACTAATAGTGTTTGGACAGGATATCACGTGTGTGCCTTGTACCACTATGAAGACAACAACATGCAATGTTTTAATTATTGCAACTGTCCTACTAATTGGTTTTGAAACTGTCTCATTGTAATTTGTTTCTCAATAAAATTAATTTAGAAAAAAAGAAAAAGAAAAAAAAAGCCAACAAACTCCCGAGAGGTAGCATGTCCCATGTTCAGGTATATCATCTTTGATGGACAGAACATTGGGCCTGACCATGTCAAGGGTCACTGCCATGGCTGGACCAAGGCTGGGCTTGAATCCAATAGCTGTGCTTCCTGAGCTCTGTAACAAGGTGTTTGGGTTGTGTTGTACAGACCATAGTTCTCCTGTTTATTTGTGAAAATGATTTATAAATGGAGAGTTGATATGCTAGGCAAAAAAAAAAAAAAATACAAATGTTTTTCTGTTGAACTAAGTTAATGTCATTGTACACCACTGCTCCCTTCACCTTTGTCCTATGCTGACCTGGCACCTTCTCAATGAAAGAACAGATGAAAGCAAAAGTTGTAAAAGCTTCTGATTTCTAGGTCAGTGGCATAATATATAGTTATTATATTTTAGCTCTCTGATGTGTGAACATTTAGATTATTAATTTATTTTTAATAAAATAAAGAATATTTTGGTACATAGAAAAAACAGAGTAATGTATAACATACAGTGCAGATTTTCAAAACAAGAATAGTAAATTAATAATGATTGTTACATTACATATTTTTATCATCAAATTTATTGCTCAGATTACTAGATACAGGTATAAAAGTTTGGACTAATGTTTGTTTTCAGTAAACCTTAATATTTTTCTTGTCCTTTATAGTGTGATTGTCTTTAGCTCGTATAAATTTATACTGCTTCAAGGCCGTTGCAGTTCCTCTCACTCAGGTCTGCACACCGGAGCACAGCTTGTTCTGCAGGCAGGCGATACTTCTGTGAAACAAATGGCCAGAAATGGTACAAAGGGAAGTGTCAAATCTGGTTAGCTGCTAGCAAGTGCCTTCGCTAGATATTGTTCAAACTTAGCCTCAGCTAGCCTTTGCAGATACAGTATGCAACAAAGATTTTGATCTTTGCCTGCATTCTTTTGTGTTTCATATTAAGAGCAACCTCATTGTCGGGGTACAGACATTCAGACTGTGCAATTGATTCCATTACCTTCCACCTATAAATAGTTAGCTGTGATTCAGTATCCAGGAGTGGTAAAATTGTACTAGGGAAGATGTCAAAAGCTATGAAGTGATTAAAGGGTGTCCTTTGAAGAAAACCTTCAGGATAGAAAACATAAGAGATGACCTTAGATAAGGGAAATCATTATGCTTTTATCTTTTCTAGTCTCTATGCATCATGTATTATTTCACCATTATGTATTATTTTAGGCTATTTTCATATTTTCCATATATGTGATCTCTTTTCTGATCTTGTCTATACTATAAAGAGAGTTGGGATCTTAGAAAAGTTGCAGAAAAGGAAGTTCAGGAAATAAATAGTTATTGGAAAGATAGCGCCTTGGTTTCTCTGAATCACATGCATGAAATAAGACAAGAAACTAGCTAAGAACTTTGAGTAATATCTCCATGAGTTTATTCTCCTCCATGATTGCTACTTTGTTTAATCTTCAAGACAAGTTTCCAGACAGGCGACATTATCCCATACTCTACTTGTGTGGTGTAAGGTCCGAGAGAGCACGCCACTGTGCAAGATCACTCAGCTAATGAATAGGGTTGGAAATGAGCCTTTTTCCACCTTTAAAGTCCCATGTCTTCCACATGGAGCATTCGCTCTGCTTGTGTTGAATGTGGCAGTGGCAATTGTCAGATCCTCAGGGTCGGCGCTTTCTTCTGTTACGGTGTGTGTAGATGACTCCCAGGGCTTCATGTGCTTGTACAAGGGGCTTTGCCGAGGTGATCGGCTCATGGAGGGTGTGATACTCGTCAATGGATTAGTTCACACATCAGTGCGTTGATGGGTTCACAAGCAACTATGATGTTGGGAGGGGAGGCCCACCCAGAAGGAGCGGGCCACTTGGGGGTGGGTCTCTCCCTCCCTCACCCCACTTCCTGATTCCATGGCACAAGCAGTTTCCCATTTTAGACTCTGGACTAACGCCATGATAGACTTTCCCACCTTTAAGTTGTGGGTGTAAAAGGAGCATCGACTCACATCCCAACTCAGGAAAAGCCCTTCTGACTTTTTTGGAGTGTTGTCCCTACACACTCAAACACACACACACACACACTACAGAAATTCAAATGCTAGCACATATTGAAAGGTAAATAATGTTGATTTAATAGACTATTTCAAATAGGTAAAAAATGAATGTGGAAATGTGTAATTCGCTGATAGACAGCACTATTTTGTTGCCCTTCAGATTGCAATTGCTTTTAGCCTAACTTTCTCAGGAAAATCTAAGCAGGCGATGTCAACAAAAGATGATGTATTGATTCTGTGCTCACAAAGCTGGCTATTTATTAATTGAACCATTTATTTTCCCCACAGGACACTTGAAACTTTCCTATACACACTTCTCCAGAAAATCTTGGAGAACTATGACTAAATTCTCAAAGATGATTTCTTTAGAGTGTTAACAAGAGTGCAAGAAAAATGATGTTCTGAGTGTGTGAATCTGAGAAATGATGAGGTAAAACATAGTCCGGTCAGCTTCTCAGGACGTGGATGTCGACGCCTGTGTTTCATTATCCTGAAGGGATTTTGGAACAGTGAGTTTCCCTATTACATTTGTTCATAGAACTGCCTTTAATTGAGCGCTTCTGGGGCTAATGCATAATATACAGCTGGGAAATGTTAGCACAAGTATATTTCTCTGTCACTGCACAAAGATGAGGATCCTGATGTGAATACCAGGATATGAACCACATTATTACTGATTTTATGCTTACTGGTTTCTGAAGTAGAGAGTGTCTGCAGTTTTTCAAGTTCTGTATGTATTTACCCCAATAGCCTTTGCTCACCAACATCTGCTATGAACAACATTTGTTCCTGTTGTTCTGAGACTCAAAGCATCTCTGCTTCCCTTAATGCTGAAGCATAGTGAGGCCTGTAACCAAACATGGATTTTTTGCATCCTTCTGCCTGAAGTCCAGGTTGAGCTGAAGTGGCAAATTCTTTCTATAGGGTTGTTACCTTATCAACGAGTACAGTTGCTGGAAGAGCACTGCCTCATGTTAATATGTATGTGCTTATCAATTTCTATACTTTTTATTTTTAAAATTATTTATCTATTTGTTAAGAGTCTTGCTATTTGGCTCAGACTTGTAGTGATCCTCTTGTCTCAGCCTCCCCAGGGCTGGGATTACAGGCCTGGTTTTGGTAGCTGGCATAGCATGCCTTGGGTTCTCATAGAACCCTGGTCTTTGAGCTTGCTAGCTAAGGGCTTGGACTGATGTACTGTCTACCCTGCCCTGAATATTTTTTAAAGCATTAAATGTTAATGCTGGTGAATGAAACATAATGAATTCTGAGATATACCAATAACACCCTTCTTTATGATAAAGTACCCATTCTCCTGATTTCCCAGTGTGTATAAGTGTAAATGGCTCCTGGCTTAGTGCCTCTCTAGCCTTTGCCTGTAGGAACAGAGACAAGTGAGCTCACTGCACATGAGCTACAACCCCACAACCAGTGAACAGTGTTATGAGTTCCATGCTGCCAGCTCAGTTTTGAACAGCTCTTCTGGTCAAGTGGTGCTTCAAATCATGCTTTCAAGTGGTTTGCTTTTTTAAAAAGTAAGTTGCTATGATTTCATTTCCCCCTCTCTTGAGGTAGCCTCCCACAACTCTGGAGGGGTGTCGGTCTCAGTCATGCTCAGTATGTTGCCTGTACACAAGCATGTTTTTAATGCTGTTTCCTGATGATCTGGTTTATGGCCTTCTAGCTCATAAAAGAATCTCATCTTGCATGGTGTTCATGAGCATCAAAGAAGAGTGGATTTTGTAAGGGTTAGTTTGTAACTCTCTGAGTCTAGAAAACACTTGAAGTACGGTCCATCTAAAATGGGATTGCACTAATTCTGTACAAAATTTTTGGGAGTGTGGCCATTTTCACAATGTTGCTTCTTCTTATCTAGGAGCAAGGAATATCATTCTATTTTCTGAAACACTCTTTGATCTGTTTTTTCAGAGTACTTTAATTTTCAGTGTATAGATCTTTCACTTCCTTAGCTAGATTAGTTACTAGGTATTTCATTTTTGGGGGTGTAAGTATGAAGGGTATTGTTTCTCTAATTTCTGTCTGTTTCATAATCTGCTATGGTAACTGAATTTGTTTATTAATTCTAGGAGCTTCTTGGTAGAGTATTTGGAGTCTTCCAAGTAGAGTTTCATGTCATCTTCAAATAATGAAATTTAATTGCTTCTTTACCTATTTTTATTCCTTTTATTTCTCTCTCTTGTCTAATGGCTCTAGTTAATTTATTCAGATATACTTGAATAGGAGTGGTGATAGAGGATATCCTTGTCTTGTACCTGATTTAAGAATAAAAGATTTCAGTTTTTCTGCATCTATATTTATGTTATCTATTGGATTGTCATAGATGGATTTTGCCAGAATGAGGTAGATACCATCTGTTCAAATTTTCTGCAGGGCTTTGATCATGAATGAGTGTTGAACTTCGTCCAAAGACTTTTCTGCATCAATTGAGATGATTATGTTGTTTTGGGATTCAGTTTTACTCATATAATGTATTACGTTTACAGATTTGTGTAGGTTGAACCATTTTTCCATCCCTGGGATTAATTCTACCTGGTCAGGATGTATAATCTCTTTTTAAATGCATTTGGTAGAAGGACTACTGGATCTACAGGATTTCACTATGTAGATCAAACTTGTAGTAGTCCTCCGGTTTTTAGCTTCCCAAGTGCGGGATTACAGGTGCCTGCCACCATGTTGAGTCTCAATAGTTGTCTCAGCAGGCCTTAGGGTGGGGCTGGCACAGCAGGCCAGCGGGATTGAACCTCCATCCCCTGCACCTGCTTGCAGGTGCTTTAATCTGCTGAGCTATTTGGCTGGCCCTAAGAACCAACTGTTTGATTCATTAATTCTTTGTATTGTTTCCTTTGTCTCAATTGCATGAATTTCTAGTCTTTATGATTTTCCCCGTTCTTTGGGCTTTGTTTGCTTTTCTTTTTCTAGAAGCTTGAGGTGCAGCATTAGGATGTCTATTTGTTCTTGTTCTGTTTTCCTAAACTGTGAGTTCACTGCTATAAGTTTCCCTCTAAGAACTGCTTTTATGGCATCTCACAAATTCTGGTAAGTCGTGCTTGAATTTTCATTGGATTGTAGATATGTTTAATTTGTTGTTTAATTTCATCTGTAACCCATTTGTTGCTGAGGAGGGTGTTATGTAATTTCCATATGTTTATGGGGTTTTTATAGTTTTTTCAAATTAAATTCCACTTATATTGCACTGTGCTCAGACAAATATGCATGGAATAATTTCTATTTTCTTGAATATACTTTAACATGACCTATGGATGATTAGCATGTGGTCTATCTTAGAAAATATCCCATATGCAGCTGAAATGAATGTGTATTCAGATACTTTTGGGTGGAACACTCTGTATACATCCACTAAGTCCATTTGTTCAAAGTTTGGGTTCAGTTCTGCTACTTCTGTGCTTATTTTGTGTCTGCTTGATCGGTTGGTTTGAGATAAGGGGATGTTAAGTTCCCCTATTAAGACTGTGATGTTGGTTGTTAGACTGCCCATGTCCTTTAAAATTCGTCTTATATAAATGGGTGCTCCCATATTTGGTGAATACATATTTATGTCTATTATCTCCTCCCTTGAAATTTTTCCCCCTAGCCAACATACAGAGAACTCTTTATTTCATTTGATCATTCTTGCTTTGCAGTTTAGATTGTCTATGAACGTAATAGTTGCCCCTGTTCTTTTCTGAGATCCTGGAGCATATACCATTGTATTCCATCCTTTGACTTTCAGGCTGTGAATTTCTTTATGGGCTAAATGTGTTTCTTGTATACAGAATACTGTTGGATTTTGTTTCTTAATGCACTCTGCCTGTCTATTTCTTTTAATTGGTGAACTGAGTCCATTTGCATTGGTGGTTACAGCTGATATGTAGTGAGCTAGGTTTGTCATGTTATTTTCCTATTGTTGGTGCCCAACGTTTATTCTGTATTTAACAGTTTGTCATGGTTGGTGGGTTCTTTCTGTTGTTGTTCTTGGAATTATGTGTATTTTGATCCTTTTCTAGAATATATTTTAGTATTCTGTGTAGAGTTGGCTTGTTCATCATGAATTTCTTTAATTGTTCTTTGTCATGGAAGTATTTCACTTCTGCATTAAACTTCAAAGAGTTTTGCAGGGTAAATCAGCTTAGGTTGGCATTTGTTTCCTTGGAGGTTGTGACATACTTTACTCCATGCCCTTCCTGACTTAATTGTTTTCAAAAGTGAAATTGGCTGTTATTCTGATGGATCTTCCTTTAAATGTAATCTGTTTTTTTTCTCTAGCAGCTTTTAGTATGTTTTTCTTGTGCTGGATCTTGCCTATTATATGTCTGGGTGTAGTTTTAATTGGGATGATTTTATTTGAAGTTCTATATGCCTCAGTTCCCTGAATGTCAGATTGTTGCCCCATATTACAGAAGTTTCCTGCTATTACTTCTGCCCATATTCTTTTTATGTCATTTGTGGTGCCTCCCTCTTTCTCACTGATGCCTGTTGGTATTATGCTGTTTATTTTCGCATCATCTTGCAGATGTTGAATTATTATTTCCTGCATCCTAGTTGTTTTTAGGAGAGTTTTCCTTACCGTTTCTCTTGTAATAATGTCTTCAAGGTCTGAAAGTCTATCTTCACTTTCATTCAAATGGTTTTGCCAGCTTGTGATTGAACATTTAATTTCCATCTCTTTGGCTCTGTTTCATGCATTCTGTTTCTTTCCTATATTGCATGTTCACCGTTTCCATCATTTTTCTATTCTCTTTTTTATCAATGTCATCTTAAGATATGTGTAGTATTTCTTTCAGTGTAGTTATTATTTTTTTTTTCCTGTGAGATTATCTCTGACCTGATTTCCTCTCTACTCTTTGGAGTTTTTTTTTTTAACTTCAGTTGCTATTATTTCACAGATTTCAGGGGCGTGGCTTCTGCTTTCTTCCATGCTGACATCTCCTGTGTATTCTAGGCCTGAGAATGCATTGTGGCCCTGCTTTTTGTCACTTTCTATGCAGAAAGAACTCATTATTTTGATTTCAGTGATAACAGTTTGTGAAAGTTTGATAGTAGTTAGCTGTATCATTGGAGTCCCACCCTCTCTGAAAAGATTCTTGTTTCTGTTTTTTGGTATCTCTATTGCTCTCCTGTCCCAGAGACTCTTCTTCTGTGTGTGCCCCAAGATTCTGCCTTCTCTATTGACTGAGGGTAAGATGTTGGTTTCTGCTGGCACTGTCCTCTAACCTTCAGTAGAGGGCTTTTGTGAAGTTATTACCCCAGCACCTCCCAATATTAATCCCATGGGAAAACATGTGGTTAAGACAGATACGGTTTCCAAGATGAAGCAAGACCTATATAACAAAGAATGTAACTTTTGTATCTGACAGTGTCAGTCAAATTCCCTCAGGATTTACTGTGAAACCATGCACAGCAGTTTGTAGATCCTTTGTCAGTGTCAGCCCTCTGGATGAGTCATGGCCATTGCTTGACCAGTTTGCTCTCTGTGAAAGCCTGACCTGTTTTGAAACTGACTCATTGCTATTTCTTTCTTAATAAAATTAATTAAAAACAAAAAGAAAATAAATACATAAAAGATACGTGAGGAAGCACAACACATTGTGACATACACGTTGGCAATGATAACAATCTGGAGTTTGAGAATATTTAAATCTCTCTTTTTTGTGAAATAAATTCATTAAATCTAAGAAAGTAAAAAAGACAGATATAGTTTTCTATTTATAGCAGAACAATTAGCATTACTAATAAAATGTAGAGAAATTTAGAAATTGACAAACTTTTATAATTAATGGGTTTGTACTTTAGACTATAGGAGAAAACATAGGTGCATAACCACACAGGTCTTAAACTGGGGATTTGTATTTAAATCAGTTCCCCTGAGTCCTGTCTGGGCACCTGCCCTGTAGAGTCTTCCAGGCAGACTAGCTCGCCCCAGTTACCTGCTGCCACATCTGTGTCCAAAGAATGCTCCTGTAGTTCTGTGCCTCAGTCTTGGCTCGGTTGGGCCCAGCAGTACAGAATAGGCCTGCTGCTTCTGGTGGCTTCCAGTCCTACAGCTCCTCCTGTATTGGAATGGATTGGCTGCATCTGGTGCCTTCCTGTCCTACAACTCCTCGTTAAAACGAGGTTGAGGTAGAATGGCCCAGCTGTGTCTGATAGCTTCTGGTCAAGTGGTTCTCACCAAGGTGGAGAAGGTTGGCTGCACCTGGTGGTGGCTTCAGGTCCTACTGCTCCTTCCCATTAGGCTAAGATGGAATGAGCCAATTGTGCAATTTTTAAACATTGCATCTGTTTTTTTTTTTTTTTTTTTTTTTTTTAGAACCAGGGATTGAACTCAGTCCCTTGCACTTGCCAGGCAAGCGCTTATTCAACTGAGCTATCTCACCAGCCCCTTAAACATTATGTCTTAAATACTACATGTAAAGCAGAAATGAGGAAAAAGTGAAGACTATTTGATCATTGAAGTTAAAGTCTACACTTCTAAGTGAAAACGCTTCGACAACATGGAATCCAGCTCCTTGACTAAGTTGAGAGGCAATAAATCTAAGATTGATTTCATTAGTTTTTAGGAAACATTGAATTAGGTAAAAAGAGCTAAATTGAGGAAATGAAGACGTTTTAACAAACAGTGAATGAATACAAATGTTCAAGATAAGGGGCACTTAGTATCAGCCATGCCTCCCTCCTCTGCTCCTCCAGTCTCCTCCCGCACTCTCATTTACTGCACTCTCCTCCTGCATCACTCTCGATGTGACTGGCACTGAGTCTGGATGTTTTGTTTAGTTATATGAGGTAGTTATCTCAACCCCAATTTGAAGTTTGGCAAAATGATCTTTAAAAAATGAACCAAACTCCCAAGATTTCAGTTGGCATGAATGTGTTCTTTCCATTATATATTTGTAATGGAAATCATGTATCTTTTTGTAGCAGAAGAATTTTACCATCGTTTGTTAAAATGTTTTAATTATCTACTCTAACAAGTTTATAAATCCTTTTAATACATCTGCTATATTGAATTGTCTATGATATTCATGAATAAATAATTTCATGCATTGAACATTAAGAGGAGTAATAATAAAGGCAATCAAAATTTTGAAGGGACTTCATACTCTAATGAGGTCTTTTTTCTTCCCATGTAGTCTAGTTAGGCATCTTTGAAAGAAAAAAAATAAATACTTGAATTTACTGATTTATATGTGAACAAGTATTAATTATGTCATTGAAATATATTAAAAATACCATTTACTGAGGTTCATTATTGAAAATTAGGCAAATTGAGTTTGGTTCAATGTTAATCATTTTGTTTAGAGTTTAAAAGAAGTTTGCAAAACTCAACACTACAGTAAAAATTCTTCTATGGCTTAGGGCCAGAGTATAACTATGAGAAATGAAGGAAAACTCTATTATTGTCCTATCCTTTAAATCATTTTTAAAATTCCCTAAGGTATTTAAAGAAAAAGAAGGAGCAAAGTAAAAATATAAGAAATTTTGCTTTTGTTTTCCTGGTAGCTTCAGTGAAAAAAAAAAATCAGAATTTAAGAAAAAGTTTTTAAATTTTTAAAACTTTAAAATTTTTAAAACTTTAAAATTTTTAAACTTGCCCAAGTTCACAATGTATCCAGTTTAGAAAGAGGGGTTATGGGTTGTTCCCAGCAGTGCGCTTTGGGGCAATGGCAAGCATAAACACCGAAAGGACACCCAGGATTTGGAGGCAGACTTATCTACCTACACAGGCACTGATCGGGGCATTCCCAGGATGTCAGGCCCCGCTCTCTGGTGGTCCAGGGCTTTTGCATGATGGACAAGTGAGGTACAAAGGCAGGATGGAATAACCTGGTGGCTCTTTTGATTAGCAGCAGGGTGAGGTCATTGGTCTCAATGGTACGCTCATAATCACCAGTTCATAAAGCTTAGTACAATGGTGCAATCAGCATCCTGCACATTGTTATGCTCTCCTAGTTACAGGGGTGAAGAAATTAATCACAAAGCCACAGAGCAGTTTCAAAAGAACAATTTTTTTTTTTTTAAATGTGAAAGAACAATTTCCGTTGCAGTTTTCTCTTTCATTCCCCTCCCCCATTGTTGCTCAGAGAAATCCTTTTCAGTGCTGGGCTGTTGGGCTGTTCTTTCCATCTAAAGCTGCATCAGGCTGGCAAGATAGCTCAGCAGACTAAGCACCCGCTTTGGCAAGTGGGGGGGGGGACCAGATTCCATCCCTAGTCCTGCACAGTGCACTGGCTCTGAACCTAGGGTGCTGAGCCAGTGAATGAGTCTGGGCCTGATAACACATGGGTATAATCCCAGCACTGGGGAGGATTAAAAACAGGAGGATCACTATGTGTCTGAGTTGCATAGTGAGACATGGTGCCAAATACATAAAAATGAAAAATAAAAATAAAAATAAAGCTTCATAAGAAAGGGCAGCTCTTAACTTGCATAATCCAGTTAATCAGGCTGGGCCCTATCAGGAGAATCAACATAGGGCTGTCAGGAAACCCCATAGGGGCTTCAGCTGTGATCCCAAGTCAGGTGGGCCTTAGCATCACCTCCCTTTCTGGTTCCAGTTATGAGCTCAGTTATTTAACTTCTCTTATCATTGTTGCAGACCTTCTTGGAGTATTCTAGATTTATCAGCATAGAAACAACAGTTTTCTCTAAGGGTGTTACAAGCTCATCTTTTTGTTTCTTTTATTTTTATTTGCACACAGAAATTTAGAAATCTAACCATGTACAGTATGTAGCGGGACAATCCTATGACATTTTTTCTTGTCTCTTATTTTCATATATTACCCTTTTTTTTTTAAACGAACATTTACTTGAGAGACAGTATGGCACTAATTGGTATGACATGACAAGCAGCACGTATTAAGAAGATCAGAATGTCAGGCATTCCAAACATGGCCCTAGTATTACACATTGCTATCTTCAGTGCAGTTGCTTAGCTCATAGGTATCAGCGTATATAGTTAGTCAGGGTGAGAATCTTACCAATTAACTGCTAGTTTCAAAACCTGCTGAAGAGTCTCAGGATCATTGCCTTAACCATCTTGTGTATATAAAGGTGTGGCTTTCCCCTTGTCATACTCCTAGCTTTTCTCTTTGCCCTCTCTTCATTGTTTAATCTTTAAATTCTTGCTTTTCGTTTAATTGTATTATATCTTTCTATTTTATTTCTTCTTTTGAATTCTAACATTAGGAAAATTATATGATATTTACACATGTAGGTCGGGTTTACTTCACTTACATACTCATACAAGCTCATCTTTGTTCTTGTTCAGCTAATTGAGGGGTGATCTTAAGGTGTTAAGTTTTTATCATCATTGGGCTCCTGATTGGGAACCTATGGACACAGATTTCCAAAGAGGAGGCTATGTTCCTTTGTGGATCTGCAGCCTGTGTGTCCGTCTCTGTGACCATAGATAAGATAGAAAGCAAAGGCCACCAGAATAAATTTTCTGTAGGGTCTCCTAGGCCCTCTTGACAAGAGGGCATTCATGTGTTTGGAATGGTAATACTTTGGCAAAGGTCAATTCTGAGAATTACTGAGCATTGATCCGTCAGCATCCCGTCGCTTCAGACAGATCAATGTGCGGGGACCGCTTTCCTGGGATCCCAAGGGTGGCTGCTTGCCCCAGTTCCTCCCATATGTGCCTGATGAGGCACCATCCAGCTTGCTTCTTGCTCTCTATCCTATTATTGACTTTAACCTTTACCCTGGCCTTTTGGACAGTTGCCCCAGAGAGATGAAAGACAACCAGTAGGCTCTTTTGCATACTTCTTATATAGTTTTGTTAGTCAGACTTGTTATTTTACATTGTCTCCTGTGTCTAAAAAGCCTTGGGCTGTCAGTTATAATTACAAAGTGCTTGTTGTTCCTGATGTGCTGACATTTAATACTGGGGTCTAGATTTGAGCTCTGCTTAATTTAACTATGTGAGGTCAAATTGTCATAACCCAGACTCTGTTGAGTTTCATCTGGAAAAAATGGACACCTAAGAGATAATTCAGGCCAAAGTCTGGAATGGACAAGGCTAGTAAATCTCAGATATGATCTTTGCCAAATTTTTACCATTGTCCCTTTAGAGTGAATCTCAAAGGAGTTGTCCAGAAATAGCAGACGTTTGAATCTTTCCAGTAGGTAGCTTGGGTGTCACTTGGCATCTAATGAGGTCAGCTGTGAGGGCGTCACCAAAGAAGGTAAGCAAGTTTTCAAACCTCTAGGAGATTAAATCCAGGTCAGCTTCAAAGAGGGGTCAAATGAAGGGAGACAATTGCGGGCAGAAGGGGACATTCTTAGGTCCAGGCAGGTGTACTAGCAGGATGTGCACAGTGCAAGGCTGAGGCAATACATACAGGTGGCAGTTTGGAGATCTTGACCTGGCTTTAGAGGAAGGAGAAGAGTATTTTAGCAGTTTGTCAATCTACCCCAAGTAGGACAGTTTTTTTTTTAACTCCTTATGTTAATTGTGTCAATTGAGCTGGCCTCTGTCTCAGACTTATCCCACTTGAAGGAGCTCATGGGAACCATCCACAAGTGGAGAAAGGCAAATTTTACATCTAAAACAGCCCCAAAAGGGGTGGACTGGAAACTGCAAAGTACAAGCTGATAGCTGTGTTGTTGATGGCACAGAGATCTCGCCCACGGTGATCAAGCTGATGAGAGGCTGGATGCGTGCTTGTGCTTCCGGTGACATCTGACAGCAATGGGGTGGTCGTGGTGGGGCAGCATGGTTGATGGCCAGACCCAGAGTCAAGTCTTTAGTTTATACCTCTGGGAAGGAAATTTTCAGAACTTTAGGATTGCAGTTATCTAGTACAGGGTTAAACAAGAGGGAGACTGACTGGTGTGGTGTGAAGACTCCTCCCAGGCTGGAAATCTGGCCCCACAGAAGGGGTGAGAGGAGGCAGGAGTCCCAGCTGCCCTGGTGATGGTCAGTTTTTGACAGAAGGAACTTTGGAAGAGAGACAATTCTATTCCATTGTCTACTAGGAAAGCCACACATTTGTCTCCAACTTTTGCAGTGGCCATGGGTTCTCAGGGGCCCAATTTGAGAAAGCTGGACTGTCCTATCTGTTCAGGCCTCTGAAAGGGTATAACTCATTTGTCAGGGCTGACAGTCTAATTTTTCCTCAGTTAAAATGTGGAATGGAGAAAGAATTGCTGACAGTCACTGTGGGTAGGTGTAGATGACAGTCTGACCAGAATGTGCATGTGCTCAGAAGGTCCTGGAGGGGGGCCTCTATGGCCCAGGGCGGGCGGTGGCTGGCTGGGACCACTTCAGCTGGATGGAGGTAGATGAGTCTGGAGTGGGGAGCAAAACTATGGGTGCTGGCAGCAGCTGTGGTGACCAGCGAGGGTGCCAAGGTGGAATTCTGAGAATGGGCCTAGTGAGTTTAGTTAAACTGAAGCATAGTACTTTATTATGTTTCTTCCTTGATATTTTGATGATTAATATGTCTACAAGCCACTGAAAGCTTCGATATTTTGAGCTAACTTTGTAGTTGTCCTTTATATTTTGTCTTTTTGAGAAAGGGTATTGCTATGCAGTCCAGGCAGGCTTTGAGCTCACTTTGTACCACAGGGTGGTCTTAAACTCACAACAGTCCTCCTGACCTAGTCTCCTCAGTGCTTGAATTACAGGTGTGCACCACTATGACCAGCTGTTCTTCCTGAATTAAAAGCTAAATTAAAGTACCTACTAAAATTAGTTTATTTGAATTTGGCGGGGAAAAAATGTCTTGCTGGAGTATGTATTGCACTGTGAAATATCTACCCTGAAATACATAATGTGTGCCTTGGTTACTTTTTTCTCATTGGTGGGTAAAATACCCAACACCCAAAATGAAGGAAGGAAAGATTTATTTAGCTCACAGTTTGTGGAGCTCTCAGTCCACATTCAGCTGGCTCCAAGGCAGAGGGGCACACGGCAGAGGGCAGCAGCTCACAGCAGCAGAAAACAGCAAAGAGCAAAGGGAGGAAGAGCAGCTGAGTAAGCTAGCAAGCGTCTTTCTCTTCCCTGTATTATACAGGGATTATCCACCCCAGGGCAGCTGTAGCACTCACACCCATAATCCCAGCATTGGATCATGAATTAGCCACTGAATGACCACATGAGAATGTGGGGGGACATCTAGACACAAACCATAACAATGCATGCTCTTGTTTCTTTGAAACAAATGTTGCAAAGTGACGAGGTTTTTATTATTATTATTATAGCAGCAACAGCTATTCTATCATTGACATTTTTGTCATTGACTGGTAGCTTTTTCATGAGTGCAGGTGTTTGCTAATATGTCAGATTATCTTTGGAGTGATAGTTCACATAATTATGATACATCTTAAAAACAGTCTCGAATTTATTCTCTAACTAGAAGAAAACATAGTCCCCCAAAAGTTTGCGTTTTGCTATAAGCACCAACAAGATAGGCAATTCTGTTGGATGAAAACAGTGGCAACCTAGAGTGAAAAATTAAAATGAGCTTTTGATGCATATAATTTTGGTATTTGCTCAATTTATTTATTCTTTCACACTGAGATATTGTACACAAGATATAAATATTGAAAACTTTTGAGTCCAGTTCACCCCCTTGAAGTCACAGCTCTAAGTTCATAGCCTCAGTCATTAGTGGAGTTTTCCTTAGACCCTAGCTAATAATTGGTCAAGGAAACACCACCAACTCTCCACAGCTGCCTTTTGCAGCATGGTTGCAATGAGCCAGTTCCAGAGTGTTGCTCAGTTCTCGCTGCGGAGTGGCTGCTGCCCTGTGACCCATCCTGACGCATCAGCACCCCATGCCACAGCAGGCTGATGCAGCTATCTTGAGCACTTTCTGTTTTGTTCTTCCTAGATCCCTAAAATGCCACCCAGGTGCTCTGCATCTTTCAATGCTTTATTAATCCAGTACTTTATTAAATTAAATCATAACTGTAGCAGACATAAAATATTGATGATTTAGGCATTTTTCTCACTATAGCTAAAATTCATGGTTCTGCACAATTGTTCAGTGCTCTAGAAATGCAACTGTGGTGGATTTTGAGGGTGCACTATGTTTCAAATTTTATTTACTTTATTACTAATTCATTCGGACAGAATAACAGAAAAAGGAGAAATGTTTTTCTCATCTACTAAAATTCAAGCACATGGTCATCTCATTGTATTCTAAAAATTATAACCATTTACTCCATGGTCTTATGAGTGACACAGGTAAATATTTAATCAAGACTTTTTCTCATACATTTTTCATTTCTAAAAGTTGATAGTATAGAAAATATTTTCTTTATTTAGGGGTCACTAATAAAATATCTACTTCAATAGCCCCAAACTGTGAAAATAGGCTCCAGAGCTCAGGGCAGAGGTGTGGTGGAGGCGGAGGAGAACATCTTCTCAGAGGCTTCCCGGGGAACCAGAGGCCCAAGGAAGAAGTGGGCTCTTCTTTAACAAAGGACACAGAAACTTGGTGCACATAGAGAACTCTGACTTTTACCTCCGCAGCCTTAAATTGTTTCTAGAACAACCTGTGAGTTAGAGCAGCTTCTTTTCTGCCCATTATGCTGATTTTCCTTTTAGTTCTAATAATCTTCAATGTTTGGAATTAATATTTTATTTTTGGACCGACATGCAACCCATACTGGCTATGGGAATGCTCTCCTTTTCTGAAGAGGTCTCTGACCTCTTAGAATAGCTCTTCTCTGGAACACTGACTCATTTCTTCATTATCTATATTTTTGTAGAATTTGTTATGTGACTCTGATAGCCTGTTGGGTAAGTGGTTGCAGATATCTGAAGCTCACTAGAATTTGCTTATTTGGTTCTCTGTAGAAACAAAACTAAGTAAAGGAACACAGTCAAATATGAGACTATTCAAATAAACAAAAACATAATGGAATATTTTCAAAAGGAAAGTAAACCCAAATGATTATAAGAGTATTTTATATTTAATGAAAGACTGGCAAGTACATTTCTATTTGGGGAAAGTTTAAAATACAATATTTAATAATGCAATAATTTCTTCCTTCTCAAATGTTGACTGGCAGGCTTTGACCTGTTAATGAAATTGGTTGATATATTAGTGAATTATAACTGATAAAAGGAGAATAATGAAATTGAGAGTGAAATTAAGTGGAACAGATTACACTGCTGATAGAGTTACACTCTTCATAAAAGATATCTGATGACAAAGTAATTACCAAATAATTATACAGTAAATGATATATTTTTATCTCTACCAGTGGGGGGGGGGGAAACTTATTTGATGATTAGCTTTAAAGATTGCTAAATAAACTTTCAGTAGAATTAAACTGCCCATCTAAAGCACATTTTAAAAAGTTGTAAACCAATATTATGTGCTAGAAGAATAAGGATGGATTTGTTAATTATCTCAATTTTACTTTTATAAGTTTCAAATTCTATGAAGTTTCTTTCATTACTGACATGATTTTGTAACTTGGATACATGCTATAACCAAGAGTTATATTCTTTGAAAGATGTCTTTCTCTGTTTCCCTGTCTCTATCTCTGTGTCTGTCTGTCTGTCTCTGTCTCTGTCTCATTTTATGTGACATAATTTTTACAAAATAGTAAAATAACTTTTTTTTTTTTTTGTGGAACCAGAGATTGAACTCAGACCTTTGTGCTTACCAAGAAAGCACTTATTCTACTGAACCATCTCCCCGGCCCCTCAATTAGTTCTAATGCTAGAACCAGTGACTTCAAGGATATAACTATGCACCAGGATACTTACTCAAAATTCTCTTTTATTTCTTCAAGTACAGCTGGTCTTCAGGTAGCTGTCACTTCTAGGATCCATCTGTTGATGTATTTTATGCTGTTCATGGGTGGGTGCAGGGTGTGACTTGACAAATTTTCATGTCCAATCAACACCTGCATAGTTACCCTATCCTGTACTTCCTAGCACCTCCACCACCACTTTGCCTCACACATTTCTACTCATGATCTCTGCAACAGATGCCAGCTGCTGCCCCCACTGGCAACTTCACTCTCATACTGCAGCCAAGGAGAAGCCATGGTCATCAGATGAGCACGGTGTCACGGTTTACATCTGAATATCCCACCAGAGCCTCATGTGCCCACAAGTGGGGCTTTGTGGAGGTGAAGAGGTCATGTGTGTATGTGTGTGTGTGTGTGTGTTGTAATTATTATTCTATCAGTTCACAGATGGTCTTTCAGCTGGCTGTGATGTTGGGAGGTGAAATTTGCAAAGAGTGGGGTCATGATAGGCCTGGCCTGGAAGGGTATAGTGTCCCTTCTCCATCCGTGATCCCTCCCTGTTTCCATCCTGCCATGCCACGGACTATTTCTCCTTAGCTGTGCTACCTGCAGCTGACTATGTCCTGAAACTTCTACCCACTGTGAGCCAAATACACCTCTTCTCCTTTATGGTGTGGGTGTTGGGTATTTTGTCCTAGTGATGACAGAGTAACTAAGACAGATTTTGGTACCAAGCTGGGGTCATTGCTACAATACTATCCAACTGTGTGGTTCAGAAATCTTCATTACAGCCTTGTGGGAGGAATTTGGAGCAGGTTGAATGTGTTGGAAGAGGCCGTAGAGCGCTGCAAACTGAGCTTGGTGCAAGATTCTGGCCAGACCTCAGAAGACCAGATGAGATTGGATTTTCACAGGGGATTATGGCCCCAGACAGAACTCAAAAGGCCAAAGAGTGAACTAAGTAAGCCTGTTAATACCAGTTTCAAGAGGTTTCAGCTGAGAACAAGAACTCCGTTGGCAGTTGGACTCCAGACTTTGTATATTATACTCTGGCAGAAAATTTGGACTTTTCTCTTGTCCTGAGACACTGCTAGAGACTGAGATTAAGGGCAGTGAACTCATATGGTGGAAGAAATTTTAAAACACTCTATTAATGAGGTAGTGCCAAGACTACTACTGCGGGCATAGAGCCACCTCTACCTTGAGAACCAAGAGCAAATGACCTGGCAGAATGATTTTTAAGAGTTTTGAATTTGGCCACGAAGGAAACTGGTAAAGTTGGGCTCTGAAAAGATGGAGTGGAGAACTTGTTTGCTGAAAATATTAGAGTAACAAAGTCAAATACTTTGGTATTCTATTTGACAATAGAAAGGATGGCCTGAGGACACCATAAAAACCAGCAGGACTCCACACTTTGCAGGTAGAGTCCTGCAAAGGTGAAAGACTTTGCTTTAAGGAGAGCTCCAGCACGCATACAGCTTAGGGGATCGGGACTGCTTTGCCAGGGTTCAGCTCACTGTGCTGAGCCATCCAGGCACTCAGAGGCCTTTGCAACTACTAGCAAGAAGGCAGTTCAGCTACTATTCTAGCTGATGGCTGATCTTGGCATCATCCACACATTGCTGGACTTACAGACATGCAAGATGCAAGAGCTGTGGGGCTAGGGGACTTCCATTCTGATTTCAAAAGAAGGTCAGTGAGGTCAGGCTGTGTGCTGCTGAGAGGACAGCGTATAAAGCCCTGAGTGCAAAGCTGACATGCTTCGGAGATCCCAGAAAATTGGAAAAGCCAGAAATATACACACCTGAGATGAGTTTCAAGCAGTCAGCACACCTGGTCCTAGAGACCATGAGACCTACAAGCACTGGCAGCACCACAGGTGTGGGGCGTCCAAGGCCTTTGGAGTTCACATGCTGCTGCTTGTTATCCTGGGTGCTGATATGGAACTATGAGATTTACTGTTTACCCTGGTGGATTTTGGCCTTAATTTGGCCTCATTCCTTTTAATCCCTGTATTTCTCATTTTAGAAATAGGATGTTTACCCTATGCCTTGATGTGATGGCAATGTTTAACTTGCTTTTCATTTTTACATAAGCTTTGAGTAAAGAGTTTGTCTGAAATCACAAAGGAGACTTTGAACTTGGACTTTTCAGAAGTACTGAAACTCGGGATTTGGGGCAATTCTTTAAGGTGAACTATGTGCTTGCTTTGGTGGGACATGTACTCAGAGATGAGCTAAATGCATTTGGCATAGAGGAATGCATCTGGGAGTTATGGTTTGTGTCTGGTTTTCCCCAAAAGCTTCATGTCCTCACAGATGAGGCTTTTGGAAGGTGATGGGACTGTTCACTTGTGATACTCACCACTGAATAAGTCTACTGAGGAATCGTGGCTGTGTGTGATATCGGAAGGTGAAGTACAGCGGGAAGAGATGGGTCACTGTGGGCACAGCCCGGAAGGATCTGCCTACCTGTCTGCCTGTCTATATCTATCTATCTATCTATCTATCTATCTATCTATCTATCTATCTATCTATCATCTGTCTACCTACCTACCTACCTACCTACCTACCTACCTACCTACCTACCTATCTACCTACCTACCTATCTTCTCCTCCCTTCATCCTTGGAGGTTTCTGCCTGCCCTCCTGGGCACTGTTTCTCTGCCATGCTGCTCTGTCTTGGAAGCACATGAATTTGGACTGAAGCCTCTAAAACTGTGGGTCAAAATAAACCATTTTGGGGCCAGGGAGACGGCTCAGTGGAATAAGCGCTTCCCTGGCAATCACGAGGGCCTGAGTTCAATTCCTGGTTCTACAAAAACAAACAAACAAATAATAAACCTTTCCTCCCTCAAGTCGGTATTGGATATTTTGCCCACCAACAGAGTAAGTAAGGCACTGAATCTCTGACTTTGCACTTATGCTTACATAGAACACTCTGGCTTCCTTTCCTTTTTCAGAAAAAAAGAACAGAAATGAGTGTTTTTGTTTGTTTATATACTCCACATTTGCACAACATGTTAGGTGGAAAAGCATTTTCTGAGTGATGCCAACCTCTTCATTTTTGGACTCACTTGGAAGAAGGTGTAATTCAGGATTTTGAGGTGGGTGCATTGTCCCGGTTCATCTTTATGGGCCCCGTTTAAGCATGAGGATCCACGTAGGAGGGAATTAGCCTGCATGATGGAGCATAACTGTTACCTCAGTCTTCCAGGAGGGTGAGGCAAGTTTTGGGCAACTCAGTGAGAACCTGTCTCAAAATAGAAAATAAAAATGTATGGGTGTCTAGGTCAGGGCAAAGGTCTGGGATCCACCCCCAATACTGGGAAGGAAAGACAGTTGGAGGTCGGAGAGAAGCGAATGGAAATGGAAGAGTTGAGGGCATGGAGGGACCGCAAGACATGAAGATACTGTATTTCTGATTTACAGGGTGGAAGATGCAGCTGCAAATTAAGGAATGTGTGTGGCCTCTAGCACCCATAGAAGGCATACAAATTGATTTGTCCTCATAACCTCCAGAAAAGAATAAAGTCCTACTTACATCTGCACTTGTAGATTCTTTAAACCCATTTCAGACTTGTGATATACCAAAAGTATAGGAAAATAATTTTTTGTTTCAGGTTTTTGTCAATTTGTTGCAGTTACAGTAGGATGATAATACAAGAATTTGTTAGTTTTCATGTCAGACATGGATTTTATCCCACGACCTTTTGCATTTTTCTGTCACTAATTTGGGCTTTTATTTTAGCCCCTTGACACTTCCATGAAAAAGAACTCTTCCATTAATCCCCCACCGAAACTGTACCCTCATATCTCTTTGTTTTGGCATTTCTTTTTAATGAAAAATTTGATTATTTCAGACCTGCTCCTTAAACATGGGTACTCTGGTGTCCAACTTCTGTGAGTGGCTTTTCTGTTTTCTACACAAGTTTCCTTCCACTTGACAAGTTTAACTGAGCTCTCTTTTTTTCTGTCTCTCACATGGCATTTATTATCATTCTTTTGTACATCTTTTACACATTCTACTTTTCCTAGGCCACCTTTTATCTGTTGAAAGAAGAACAATATTCAGCTGTTCTTCCCTGTCAATTTTATGTTACGCTACCCACTCTCACAGTTTTCATTACCAACCACACGTGGATAATTTCTAATCCTCCAGTCTCACCTCTGATCTTGAATTCCACATTTATTTGCCTGCTAGACACATCTGCCTGTCTATTCTCTGGCTCTTCACTTTCTTTTTCCACAGAAGAAACTGACAATCATTTCAAATATCTCTGTTCCTCTGACTCCTCTTCCAACTGTATCTGGTTAAATCTACTTCACTAATACCAACCACATTGATCTTTGCATCTCTCAATATCTCCAGAATTTGAAAAGCAACACTATCTTTTTTCTAAACAATTATCTTAAAATTCAGAGTATTTTGATTTGTCTCACTCTCACCAATTTTCTTCATCTCCATACAAATCCTCATCTTGAAACTGACAAGCAGTTTCTAAAGTTAAATGTGATCTTGTGTCAGCTCTGCATGCAGGTTATGTTCTATCTTTCTTGTCAAATGATAAAACAAAGTGTATCTCCTAATGCCTGCTCCATTCCTTTGGCTACTTTCCCATCCCCTCCTTGCCACATCAAATATCTGATGTTCCAAAGACACTGAGGAGGTCTGTGTTCACTAGACTTGCTTGATTATTTTTAAAAATTTGTGTTTTTCATTCTACAATATGATCTGTGCATTCCTTACCCGGTGTCCTAGTTACTCTTCTCTCATTGCTGGGACAAGTACCTGACACACAAAATGAGGGAAAGAAATCTTTATTTAGCTCACAGTTACTGGAGGTTTCAAGACACTGGAGGAGAGGTTGGGGCGCTGTAGTGTCCAGGGTGACCCTCTCCACATCTCTGAGAAAGCAAAAGCGAGCCAGTATAATGATTTTACACCTCTCTAGCCCCGCCCCTTTGACCCACCCCTGGTCCTCTGGCCTCACCCCTCAAGCCACTCCTTGCTCCTTGAGCCACGTCTAGACACAAACCATAAAACATGGCAAAATCGACCATTACGCTAATCCTTAATACTTTTTATGTTTGAATTCTTTCTAAAGAAACCAAAGTAAATCATTAAATATGGTTTCAGATAACTCCATTCTTGCCTATGTCATAACAGTACCTTGAATTATAACTTTTATTTTGTACCTGACTGGTCTTCAAATTCTTTGTAGGATAAAAGCTTGCCTTCTTGGTGCACGTTCTTGCCTTCTTGAGCATATGCCATGTGCCTGCCTGGAGCCTGACTCATGAGACATGCTGAGTAAGCATAGTGTGGGCTCTGTGAACATCACACACTGGTGTGAAAGATATCATGTGATGCTTTTCTTTGAAAAGCAACAGTTGAAGAATCTTTTCGTGAAGCTAAAAGAAACTGTGCAAGAATGGTGAAAGAAAACAGATTTGGTGCTGCAGAGGGTATAAGTCGTGAAGAAGACACATGCCATCCTTTAGGTGACCAGCACACAGATGGGTGGAGCACACCTGTGTTCTCAAGTGATTCCAATCCTAAGGAAAGAACAGCCATGGGGACAGCTGGGCAGAGTGAGGGGCTGCCGGAGCCATGCTGGGCATGTGTGGTGAAAATCAGCTTCCTACAGAGAGGGGCTGGGAGTTCTTCCTGACGGGGTTAGTAAGGCCTCTTAAAGGGAGCAATTAAATGAAAAATGCAATACTTTTGAGGAAATAGCAATTATTAGTACCAGATTCTGAAACATGAATTAAGTCATTTAAAATAGTGAACAAAATATATATTGAATGTTTAATATTTTAAAAATTTACATTAAGATACATTGCTCCTAATCTGCCTCAAAACATTCTCACCCCCTCGAACACTCTTATCCCACCATTCTTGCCGTTTTCTGAAGCAGCTCTGGAAGGCTCTCTGAAGGCCTGATAAAAAATTCGATGAATGCTGCTCCCAAGGTGCAGCCCGTGGGAAGGCTGCCTCTTGAGAAGTTCTGGTCCATCCTCACCTCCTAGCTCTGTGTTCACCAGAACTGGCGCTGCGTGAGTTCCGGCTGCTCCCTGAGGTAAGTATGGTCACAGACGGCACATGCTGGATGTCTTCAGGGCAGCCACAGGAGCACAAGTGAAGATGCTCAGGAGAGAGAAGTCCTAGAGCTGCTTGAGGAAGCAGCAAAACAAAACAAAAACAGGTTAAGTATGTTTGAAGGGAAGGGGACCATGGAAAGGAATTAATGGCAATGTGTTTTTCACTCAGGTAAATGGTTTGAATTTAAACATTCACTATAGTTTTCTATCACACCTCGTATTAAATAATGAGTCCATCTTGAAAGACAAGTATGTATAATATTCAAGTTCATTTATATATTCAAACATTTTGCCATCTGAAAGTTTCATCTACTATAAAGGGATGCTTCAAGGATTTGTTAGGCAACTGTCCTGAATTTGTGCTTCACTATAGGAGAAATAGAAGGTTCCATTACAAACTGTGGTCACACTGGGGTGGGGAGAGGCGAGATCAAAGCCTGAAGGGAGGTGAGGTGAGAGCATTCCATCCACCCGGCACCATTTGCGAAGGGCCCAGGCTTTGTTCTTTCCCCCACGTTCCCTGGGAGTGTGATCAAAGGCATTTCGATCTCTCAAAGCCACAGTTTGAAACTGACAGTCACCCCGGAGAACGTATTCTGAACGTCTGCAGGGATACCATCAGAAAACCACCAGCCACCTACCCCTGGGAGCTAAGCAAGTCCCCCTGACAGCAATCTTTGAAATTCATACAGAAAATTAATTCAATAATTTTACTTTCTCATTATTTCATCCCACTGAGAAAAAGTAAATGCTGGTAGCATCATTTGAGAGTTATTTGTTACAATTTTGATAACTATGGGGTTGACCACATCCACATGCATTTGATGCTGATTTTTTTTTCAGAAGAATAAATGTGTTTGAGGGAAAATGTAAACATCATGAGTAAAGAAAAAGCAAACAGCTTTGTACTGAATTATATCTGGATTTTGTTCGGACAATCAGTTTTTAGTGGTTAACTTTCTCATCACTTTTATCACTAATTGAATTTTTTATTGAATCAATTTTTAATCAATCAACTAATTTAATTAATTGAAGTTAATTTTTCAGTAATACATTTCATTATATCTAGTCAGGGTTTTTCTTAATTTCTTTTTTAATTTATAAATTGTATATTTTTGTGTATATATTTGTGTAAAGCATAGTGTTTTGATGTATGCATACATTGTAGACACAGAAATCAAAATAACATTACGATACATGTTGATTTTTTGTGGTGAGAATATCTACTTAATATTCAACTATGCATTACATTACTGTCAACTTTAGTCACTGTTTTGTGTTCCTTCATCTAAATTTTGTAACTTTTCACCAGGATCAGTCTACCCATCTGTACTCATCACTCAGCCCTTAATAACCATGGTCCTTCTTTTGGTTTTTAAGATTCTACATCCACAACATGCAATTAGTACATAGAGTGAATACATACATTTTTTAAAAAATTACTACAGTAAACGGTCCATTGACATCAGCCCTGCCCAGATGTCCCAGCTTTTTTGAACACACCTGCCCCACGGTTCTGAAGCTGTTCTGGAAGTCTGCTTCCCTGAGTATCTTTAGCTGCACCGTTGTGGGTCTCAGTGTCTGGAACTGGTCAGAACATGTAACATGCGTGGCCATGTTCACACTGGGGAGCAGGCAGAAGCCCCCCAGTGCTGGGCCGGTGAGTTTGGGACACACCGCGTGGTTCCGAGACGACCCTTCTTTGGGAGGGCACTGGGTAGGGTGTTCCTGATCCCCACTTCTTGAATCAGTTCAAGAGGAATTCTAGCATCGCTGTAGAAAATGGCAAGGATCAGTGGCGAGCCGTGAAGAAACGTGTGTGAAGCAAGGGAGGAGATTTGAGGAGAAACAATAGCAACGTTTCTTTTACTGTAATGATTTTTTTAAAAGTATGAACGTTCACCACATATTTTGATCATATCACATACATAAGAGCAGCTTCTTGTTTTGTGGTGAATGACTTGTCTAACATTCTGTCCCCCAAGTTTACCCAGCTTATTGCAAATGACAACCTTTCCCAAGTTTGAATAGTATTCCACTCTGTATACACATCATGTTTTATTTACCCATCAATCCACAGATAGGTATCTGAGTTGGTTTACTAT
This sequence comes from Ctenomys sociabilis, assembly GCA_004027165.1. Classification (NCBI taxonomy): domain Eukaryota; kingdom Metazoa; phylum Chordata; class Mammalia; order Rodentia; family Ctenomyidae; genus Ctenomys; species Ctenomys sociabilis. Next base: position 30,213 of record PVKA01002176.1, read on the forward strand.
TGTGTCTCCTGGGAATAGGGCTACACTGAGCATGAAGCTGAAGACTTCTCTCTCTCTCTCTCTCTCTCTCTCTCTCTCTCTCTCTCTCTCTCTCCATATATAGATAGATATAGATACATGCATATATATCCAGCAGCTGCATCATAGTACTATTGAAATGAATATAAATTACTAAACTAAGCAGGAAAAAAACTAGTATGTCAATTAAAAATTATAAGTACACGAATGCAACGCACAGTATTCCACTCCTCGTATGGAGTCCATGCATGTGCTAACATGTTTTAATTTATTTTTTCATCACCCTTCTCCCTCCTCCTCCTGATCCCCTTTCTATTTGAGAAAGGTCTATGTCTCCACTCAATTTCTATTAAAGATCTTTTATTTTGTTATTTGTAATTTGAAGATTTTTGAAAGATTAAAAATTAGAAGGCCAGCGAGATAGTCCAGTGGTCTAAAGTACCTGCTTAAGCAAGCTTAGGCCAGTGTGTAGGTGCCTCGGTTCAAGCTCTGACACCATATACTGTACCAGCCCCACCCCCAATGTGGGCTGGGCTGGCTACACACACACACACACACACACACACACACACACACACACACACACTAAATAAATAAATAAATAAATAAATAAGGGCTGGCCTGATAGCTCAACAGCCTATAGCGCCAGCTTAGGGAGGGCTCAGCAGCCAGGATTCTATCCCCCGGAGTGCCATACTGGCCCCACCCCTGGGGTGCCCTGAGACAAGGATTGAGACTGTGTGGTGACATGTTCCTGTAATCCCAGCAGTTGGGAGGCTGAAAACAGGAGAACTACTATAAGTCTGATCTACATAGTGAGACTCTGTAGACCTTGTATCCTCTATACTAAATGTATTAAAAAACTAAAGCTATCACATAATTTTATTCTGTAGTATTTTGACTATGTAAAGATTTTGTTCAGTTAATTCCTAGGTACATTATTATAATTATTTTGGCAGAACCAAGGATTGAACTTGGATCCTTGCGCCTGCCAGGCAAGTGTTTATTCTGCTGAGCTATCTCCTTGCCCCCCATAGGTACCTGTTTTTTTTTTTTTTTTTTTTTTTTTTTTTTTTTTTTTTTTTTTTTTTTTTTTTTTTTTTTTTTTTTTTTTTTTTGTCTTTTTGAGACAGGGTCTCGCTATGCAGTTCAGGCTGGCTTTAAGCTCACTTTGTAGCTCAGGCTGGTCTCGAACTCACAACAATCCTCCTGCCTCAGCCTCCCGACAATCCTCCTGCCTCAGCCTCCCGACAAAAAAAGGTACCTGTTTTAATTGTTATTTATACAAATGGAATGTTGGCCTAGCTGTTCTGTTTATACCATTGCACTACTTTTTTGTTATTGTAAAATAACTGGGTACAAATGAGATGTTCAGTGATCAGACACAATCAAATACATTTCTCCATCTGTATAACAAAATATTACAGGTGAAAGTAAATGGAAACTACACAGGAACATACAGATAAATCTTGGAAACATGTTGTCTGAAACTTTTTTCAAACCAAGTTTCATGGAGCTGCATGTGATAGAACATTTTATAAGTTCGAAATGAAGCAAACCAAATATCTAACGTTTTAGTAATATTTACATATATGGAAAAGCTGTTAGAAAGGAGACTGCTGACCGATTCCACATTGGGTTTAGATGGGACCTAATATCCAAGGTCAGGTGGCCTCTGTCGCTGGCTCATGTGAGTAAGGCAGCAATATGAGGGGAGGGCAAGCTGCCTCTTTGATGTCCTGATTTAGGTTCCTTGGGGCACATACAAGGTTGGAATTGTTAGATCAAATGGTTGTTCTACTTTTTTCTTGAGAAATACAAGTACTATCTATAAAACTTGTACTAATTTATATTAGTGCAGTGTGTTGTTCCCAGCAGAATAAAACACAGCACCTTGAACAACCCGGGGTATGTGCATGTCTGTGCTGTCACTGGAGCCAGGTCTGAGCACTTTCGTCTCTTTACTAACAGAATTGAGGAAAGTCTATAAATTTTATATTAATTAATGTAAATTAATAATATATAATATATAATATATTATATTTATATAAAGTAATATAATACAATATACATTAATACAATTAATATATATTATATAATATAATATATATTATATTATATACATTATAGATTATTCTATAATGTATATAATATAAAGGCTATAATATTTATAAAATATATTTTATATTAATAAAAAGTGTATAATATTTATATTTGGGCAGTTATTATAAAAATTCAATCCAGTAACTAGATTTAGATAATAATTTTTATAATCATTCCTAAATATAAATATTAATTAATATTATTCATATAAATTACAATTATTACAGTAACTGAAACATTTATTTATTTCATAAAATTCAAAAAACTTATTTTTTATTTGTGAATTTCTTTAAAACATACAAAAGATTTGGAGAGAGTGTGGAAGATATCATAACACGTTCAGTGTTTTGCTGTTTGGAACAACAGAACTCCCATTTTTTCAGGTAGTCATGCAGGTATCACAGGTGGTTCATGTTACTGGGAAGATATTCAAATTAGAGTGGTGGCAGTGAGTTATATGAAATTATGGTCTCTAGATAAACACATTAGAAAATGTTGGACATCATTGGTCATCTGAAAAACACAAATCCAAGCAACACTGAGATTCCATCTCGCCCCAGAGTGATCGGCCATCCCAGGAAGTCAACCAGAGACAAATGCTGGCAGGATTGTGGGGAAGAAGGAGCGCTTCTCCACTGCTCGCAGGAGTGTAGTAGACTTGTGAAACCGCCGTGGAAATCAGCGCGGAGATTCCTCAGAAAACTAGCACTAGAGGTTCCTTTTGAGCCAGCCATTGCGCTTCTGGGTATTCTTCCAGAAGAACTGAAAACATCTGCAATATATGTGAACCGGCATTGATAGCAGCAGGAGTTATCATAGCCAGATCTTGGAAATAACCTAAATGCCCATCAAGTGAGGAATGGACGAAGAAGATGTGTGGCTTCTATACAGTGCGTTATTATTCAGCGATAAAGAAAGATAAACTCCAGGCTTTTATTGGTAAATGGGTGCAGCTAGAGACCATACCATAAATAAAAAAATAAATCAGAGCAACGTCGGTTAAAATCATATTGTCTCCCTAGTCTAAAAAACTCAAAGAGTAAATAAGATCCAAAAGGTCCAATAGATATGGTGAAAGGGAGAGAAACTGCTCAAAAGGAAAGAACAGCTGGGATTAGAGAAAGGAGAAAGAAAGAAGAAAACTATATATGGATCTGAACTACTTGTAGCCCTAATTTATATTAGCTCCTTGGAAGGAGCAGTTAGTGTTTATATTGTCTGAGCAATGTCGCATGCCTGTCTCTGTACTCTGAGGAGCTACTTGCAGGATAGCAATACTCAACATAGCAACAATTGTTAATTTCATATCCTCTTGTTTTGAAATTGTGTGCCAATTTTATTGTTTTTTTATTTTATTTAAAAAAAATTACAGTCCCTTCTTGAATGTGAAAAGGGGATTCAATTTGTCCACACCCTTGCCAACACGATGGCATTTATTTATTTATTTGTTCGTTTGCTGATTAACATCTAAGAGGTATAAACTTGTGTTTCACTGCGGCCTTAATTCCATTTCATGGAGGATTAGTAAGACTGGGCAGTTTTTACAGTACCTGTTGACTACCTACATGAATTCATTATTTGAAAAAACGTGTAGTATTTAGTTCTTTTGATGATTTTTATTCAAGCCATTATGTTTTTCTCTGCCTTTTCCGCTCTGGAGCTCCGTGTGAGTCGCTTTCTGTTGTGGGGACACGGCGCCCTGCGGGACACCAGGCCGTGCCGGGCTGTGCTGCGGGAGCACAGCGCACAGTGCTCGGAAGTCGCGCTGGGCACACGGAGGCCACTGGGGCCGCGCCCTGCCGACACCAGCTAGTCCAAAGCTGCCCGCCCTGGAGCTCAAGCAGTGCTCTTAATTGGTAAATTTCACTACTTTGTTTCTCGGAGTCCTGGTCATTTTCATGGGTTTGGGGCTTTCCTACCCTTCTCTTCCTGCACCCCTTAATCTGTGGAATAAATATGGGCTGTGTGGAGGAGTTCTTCGTCTCAACTCCACAATCGCTACTCCCCAAAAGTCTCCACTCCTAGAGTCTGACCCTCGTGGAGCCCCCCCCCCCATCATATTACTGTTTCTTTTTTTACAAAAGCTGCTTGCCATCCACTCATTTTAGAAGACTGAGGCTAGGCCAAGACCTGGGTAATACCCAACAATTAAAAAGAGGAGAGGGTTATTTTGGGCCACAGCTTGATGGGATTTAACTCACAGTGGGCTGGCTCCACATTGAAAAGGTTCTGGTGGAGGAAAGTGGCTCGTGTCATGGAGGCCAGGAGGCGAGGAGGTCATGGAGAGGAGAGAGGAGCCGAGAGGCGGGTGTGCTCTGGCCAGACCCTGCCTGTCAGTAGTGCTTCCCTGAACCCTTCACTAGTTTAGTCCATTGCTAAGTACAGAACTGCACGGACACACCCCCTTCCCAAAGCCCAGCTTCTGAACCTGTATCTGTGTGGGGTTGTAGATGCAACCACAACGGGGTATAGGTTTTCCTGTTACACAATGGGTATTCACTCTTTATAAGATGCATGGCTCGTAGTGATGTTCTTTTTCATTTTCTTTATTTTATTTTATGGAAGGATCTACAGGGTGTTCAGGGTCTCACTATTAGATCAGACTCATAGTGATCTGCCTATTTACAGACTCCCAAGGCTGGGATTACAGATGTGCATCGCCATGCCCAGTCTCAATTGGCATCTAAGCATGCTCTGGAGGCAGGGCCAGCGTGGCAGAACCAGGGATCAAACCACCTGCCCCAGTGCCTGCTTGCAGGTGCTTTAATCTGCTGAGCTATTTGGCCGGCCCTAAATTTTTTAAATTATATTTCCCACTTCTTTTTGAAACATTGAAAAAAATAAATTAAAAAATCATTGTACTATAGTTTTTAAACTAAGTCATGTTCATACATCAATAAATACAGTTCTACGCGCATTTACTCTTGTAAGGTAATTCAACCTGTGTTGCACCGGAATGGCAGAACTCGAGATCCTGTATTGTGTACATGCCCTTCTCTATTCCCACCAAGCTGCATCTTGACGCCCAAGTCTTCCGTGTGTCAAGGCGGAGGGGACACAGGGAACCCATCACCACCTTGGTGCCAGCTGACCACACACTGACTCTGTGTTCTGCCCTCTACTGCCACCTGCATATCTTGGCTGGACAGTCTCCTTCGCCTTTAAGGTCCCACCTCCTCATCTCCATCACTTCTGGTCCCAGAGGCTGTGGCCATACCACGATTGTTGAGGTGGACCTATTAAAATATTCCTTATCCATACTGGCCTGGAAACCTCTAGGAACTTCTCTCTTCCTCCCTCCTTCCCTCCCTCCCTCCCTCCCTCCCTCCTTCCCTCCCTCCCTCTCTCTCTTCCTGTGTCTCTCTCCTTTCTCCTCTCTTCTCCTCTCCTCCCCTCTCTACCCTTCTCCTTTTCCCTCCCCTCCCATCCCTTCCCCTCACCTTCCTGTCTCTGTCTCTGTCTTTGTCTTTTTCTGTCTCTGTTTTCTATCTCTATTTGTCTCTGTCTCTCTCTTCTCTCCCCTCTCTCCATTTCTGTCATCTCTCTCCCTCTCCTTCTCTTATCTTTCTCCTCTCTTTCCCTCTCTCTCCCTCCCTCTCTTTCCTCTCTCTCCTTCTCTGTCCCTCTCCTCTCTTTCCTCTCTCTCTCCCTCTTTCCCTCTTTCTGTCTCTCCCCCTCCATCTCTCTGTACCTCTCTCCCTCTTTCTCCACCTCTCTCCCTCCCTCTCTCTCTTTTTCTCCCTTTCTTTCCCTCTGTCTCTTTCTCCCCCCCTCTCCACCTCTCTCCACCTCTCTCCACCTCTTTCCGTCTCTTTCTACCTCTTTCCCTTCCTCTCCCTCTCTCCCTCCTTCTCCCTCTCACTCTTTCTCTCCCTCTGTCCTCTCTTCTCTCTCCCCTCTCTTAGGTCAGTCTCCTTTCCTTCAGAAACTGCATTCACAACAATTAAGAACAGATACTCACTGTTCTCTTCACACACAAATCTGGCTGTAATTTCCTTCTCATAGCGAGGCCCAGGGTACAAAGTTTGGGAAAACCTGGTTGAACCACCAAAATCTCTGCCTCCTGATGCCTCTCAATTTCCCTAGAAAAAGAAACTCTTCTTGTCTATGTTTAAAGAAGCTCTGCTCTCCCTTGTCTGTGACATTTTCTCCTAACTCATTTGCTTATTTTTTGTGTTGTTCTATTCTTCACTGAGCCAGTAAAGCTGAACAGCTCCAGAGGCCCTGTTCTCCTTTCATTTCTGCTGCAATGTCCCTTTCCTGAGATCCTACAGCAGCGTGATCGGGCAGAAAGGGCATGGGTGGTCACAAAGCCCCAAGAAAGCCTGGAATCAAAGTATGATCAACTTTCAAACTGAATACAATAAAGCTGACACAATGACACAGTTATTGGAAAGATAAGCACAGTAAATTTTGTTATACTGTACGGTTACTAAATGAAATGTGCTTTTAAGCATAGTACATAATTTTACTATGGCAGTGCTCATGTAGCCTGCATAATATATGATTCTCTGAGTTCTACAAAGCAAATACAACCCAGAGAAAGTAAATATTGGTTATACAAAGGTCTTGGAGCTTTAGTCATTTGGGAAGCAATATAGAGCCATTTATGGCATCTAATTAGTAACAATGTTACATGAAAGTATGGAGAAGTATTAGTTTAGAAGTAGTCAAGTAAGATAAAAGAAAGTTTACTCCATAGAGTAACTCCAACAATATCAAGAAATATATATACCCATGAGATGTGAACGATTTGGCTGAAAAAGAATTCTGTAATTGAATGGATCCTCTGTGCTTTGCTTCATATTTAGGCAAAAATAAATCTACCAATATGAGCAAAATGGATTTATTCTCTGTAAAGAGAAACAGCACACACCCATACCCAAAGAGCTGTGTTAATAGTAAAGTAGAATCATAACTCTTTGAATTCTCTGGCTCTATTAAGTTTAAATTCATGGATTCTAAACATATGTCCCAAATGTCCAATTCATAACTACATTAACTAACATTAAATCTGTGCATTTATTATAGCTGATTAGTTGAACATCGCCTCAAAAATCAAATGGGATTTTCTCCACTCCAGTCATTAGAAAACTTTTACTGAACCATGGAGGGTATTACACACTATCTCAGGTGCCAAAACCATAAACACGCAGGCCAAAATCAGTTCCTTAAGGAATGACAGACTGAGAAATAAAGGTTTTCTAACCTGCTGGGTTAGTAATGCTCTCATCCAGAAAGCCTTCTTTAACTACTTACTTTATGTCAGATACTAGCTAGGTGGTAAACTGAGATGCTTTCTTTCTTACAGTTAGAACATGCCTTCTGGGATAGGGAACTAGGCAGGAGGTCATGATGCATATCCTCAGATAAGGTTTGCAGTGCTATAGAAGACCCAGGAGGGCTAAGGCCAAGATGTGACCATGTCCCCCATCATGTGTGTGCTGGAGACACAATTTTCAGTGCAAGCATGGAAGGAGGTGAAGTGCTGAGGCTTGTGGATGGATTCTGGTCATTTCTGTGGACTGAGTTAGTTGTCATGAGAGCAGGCTCATTGTAGTTGCAAATGTGACCCTTTTGCTTTTTGTTCTCTCCTACCCTTCTGCCTTTCACCACAGCATAAGACCCTAGGGCAGCCCTCCACGGATGCTGGCGCCCTGGTATTATTAGCCCTCACACATTCCAGAACTTGAAAAGTACAGATTTGTTCTTTATAAATTACACCACCTGTGTTTCTGTGTAACTATAGCCTGAGGGATAAAAGACTCAGACAGATGGGATGACCTCAAAGCTAAAGGCTTTTCTGCCCTAAGAAAGCAGAGTATGGAAGAAGAAGAAAACAAGGCGCTTGGCTGTCATGCAGCGTACACCCACCTGGCTAGGGGTGCAGAACGTGTGAATGGCAATTTCCACAGCAAGGATGGGAGTGGAAAGAGGAGAGCCAGCTGGAGCTCATAGTGGAGGCTTATAGTGTCAGCATAACACTTTTTGAGACATCCATGCCCTAATTCTTATGACCTATGAATCTTTTAAGCAGTGTACCAAAGGGACTAAATGTGCTGCCCCTGGAATAGGGCCACTGCCCCCTATCACAGACTCACCTGCTGAAGCAAGCTGTGTCTTTTAGGACACATCTTAGGCAGGCTTTCTCACAACAAATGGTTAGGGTGGGGGTTTATCTTAAGACTATTTCCACAACAAAGGGCCTTGACAAGGAACAGCTAGCCAGAACTCTATAGTAGTTGAACAACCTTGAACAAATGGTTAGGGAGGGAGCACATATTTTCAGAGTCGATAACAGGAAACATAAGGGTACCTAATAGTTTTCCACAGTTAAAGCACAAAATTCAGTTAACCTGTTATACTTACCTCACTACATTCTTAGCTGAAGTCCCTAGAAGAGGCCTCATCCAATTAGTGTAACTAGAAGATTTGCATATTCACCAAGTGTTCTGTGTTGTTGTTTCTCATGTTTGTATCAGTTCCAATCAATGGACTGAATGAAAATGTCATGTCACTTTCTAGGTTAGTGCTCCAAATCTTATCTGCTTTTTCTGTCTCCTTTTTATCCCCCCAAAACCTACAAAATAGATGCTTCTCTACTGGGCTGCACGCTCAGCCTGGTGCATGATGATGTCTTAGCTTCTCCTAGCCCGACCGTGGAAAAGAGGTACAGTGGTTTTCTTTAACACCGAGATTCTGGGATTTACCTTCCATGCCTGTTAACAATTTTAATCACATGTAGCATGAAATATGGGTCTAGTATGGCAAAGTCTAAAGGACATGACACTCATCTATTTTCATAAGGCAATAGAAGGATAATTATGCATAGACAACATATTTGCTAATGTTGATAACATGAAGCAGATAAAAGATCATGTGCTACTGAGGCTGAGCACACAAAATGTTACAAGCAGGAAGAATTATCCAGCCTGCAAGAAAAACTTCAGGCCTTATGCAACTGAATACAATGGAAACATTTCAGATTCTGAATAGGAGGAGACTGGATTAAGCTGTAAACTCTGCTAGTAGAAAAGACAATAAGAAGTGTACTGGAGTTACTGATTCACAATTCTGAGATTCTTCAGGCAACATCTTGCAGGTCCTCCCTGGGCCTACTGGGCAGGTAATGATTTTCCATGATTCTTCCGCTTTTCCAGTTCTGTTGTAGTTAGAAAATCTGCCCTATACTTGCAACTGAGTTTCTTTTTTTTCTCACTTTACTTCCTGACTATAACATCTGGAGAGTACAAATTCCTCTCCACCTTTTTTTAGCTCATCATTCACTGATTTTGATTGAATGGTTCTCTTTCAATTTCTTTGGTTGCTTATCAATTATCTTAGTGTTCAAATCATTAGACAAAGTTCACCATCATAAGTATTTTCAAGATATTGTTAAACTAAAGGTGGGTTATGAAGAATAAGTCTTATTCTAGATCTTTCTGAAGTTTCATCATAGGATTTAACAATTACACATATGGTGAAATGTATACTACAATTTCCTGGTTTAAATTAATAAACACTGTGTCTCATATGCCCTGTGGGTCGGGTGTCAGCATTAGCCTACCTGGGTAAGTTTACTTGGGTCCCCATGAGGTTGCAACTACCTGAACTGCAGGACTGCAGCTATACGGGGATGGAAGGCCTGTTTTCAAGTTGGATCATTCACACGCTGGCTGCCAGTTGAGAAAACACTCAGTTCATCCCCATGTATCCACCTTGGCAAGACCACCTGGTTCTCCTGTGCCAGATGGCTTTTCCAGAAATGCATAACGGAAATTGAAATGCCCTATACAACTTAGATTTTAGATCATGCACAATGATTTCCACAGTGATTTCCCAGAGAACCTGCCCATGATTTGGGCTGAGTTCTGCACACCAGTTGGACTGCCTAGACCAGCACTCTAGGAGGCAGAAGTGGGAGAATCACTAATTTGAGCCTAGCCAGGCATCTCAAAGACTTAGCAAGACCTAGTCTCAAAACAAAACAAAATAAAACAAAACAAAAAAAGAAAGAAAAAGATTGGGGATGAATCTCAGGTCCTAGGATGAATTCTCAGTGCAACACAGACACACACACACACACACACACACACACACACACACACACACACAGAGTAGCAGGAGAAGCAGCTCCTAGAAGCCCATCTCAGAAGCTCATGCTCACAGTCCTCTCCTCTGGGTTGAAAGGTCAAACAACAAATACCCCAAGTGAAGGCCACAGATGGTTGAAGTTGCTAATAGCTGTAATAAGAAAAAGAAAAGATTAGACTCTAAGGCAAAGTAGCTTGCAATAATACAAATATAGGAGACCTCTCTGAGAAGATGATACCTTAGTAAAAGCTTGAAGAAAGTGATATTAATGTACTAGTGCTCAACTACGCTAGTGATCATACATCTAGTCACAGAATTCAATGTATTAGGAAGGCACATTTTGATTATATGTGAGGCCACACACAAGCCTCAGAGCAGCCTACATTGAAAGACCTGGTGTGCACAGGCCTCGTTTAAGATGACAGGTCAGCAGGGAAAAGTGTTCTTTAGTGGCCAGGGAGATAGCTCAGCAGTCTAAGCGCCTATCTGGCAAGTGCAAGGATCTGGGTTTGATCCCTGGTACCTCATGCCATGCCTGCCCTGTATGGGACAGGAGGCTGAGACAAGAGGACCACTACTAGTCTGAGCTGCATAGTGAGACTCTGTAACAAATACATACATACATACATACATACATACATACATACATACATACATACATACAAGTGCTTTGTAATATTAGTGAGTGTTAGTGGTGATTCTTCAGTAGTGAGTTTTGGTATTCTTGTCTTTATTTGTGAATTCTTAATCATTTAAAAAGCCAGAGATATTGAAAACAATGAGTACCGAAAATAAAGTTAAAGTAGTTGCTTTAAAGCTAAGTTAGGGTTGGGTAGAGAGCTCAGTGGCATAAGTTCCTGCCTGTGAAGCACAAGATCCTGAGTTCAGTCCCCAGTATCACACACACACAAAAGTACATCGAAGTTAGTCCATCTTCCATTTACCATACTCACTTAAGGATACCTCTGGTACTGTATCAAATGTCAACTCTATAATTCATTGACATTGACAGCGGTCACCACGCTACACGTTAGATCTCCAGAGCTTCCCATCTGATAAGCCGGTGTCTGTGCCACCTGAGTCAGATCTCATTTCCTCTGATTCCCGATTCTTACCGAAAACCATTCTTTTCCTACCTGTAGGAACTGTAAACTTTTGGATTCTAGGTATAAATGAAATCAGTGCTTGCCTTTCAGTGTTTTGCATATTTCTCCTGGCATAATGTCCTCCTCTTTTACCCATATTTTTGTAAAATTCCTGGAAACATGTAGCTTACAGACACTGACTAATGCCATCATAAAAATATTTTTTTTAAAAAAAAATCAAAGACAGATTAAGGAAAATTAGTCAGAAAGAATCAGAAATTAAAAAGTCTGGAGTCTGGGCATGGTGGTGCACGCCTGCAAACCCAGTGCTGGGGAGGCTGCAAACAGGAGGGCCACTGCAAGTCGGATCTGGGTAGTGAGACCCTGTACCAGATACACAAATGTGGTGTCGAGTTCAAGCACCTAAGTTAGTTGAATGACAATGGAGTGCCCACCTTTAACAAGTGTAGACAAAGGAAGGGGTATAGAAAGAAAAATCATGATGTGTGTGTATAGACAGTACAGTTGGGATAGATAACGCTGTGCTTCTACATAATCCTATGAGAGGCAAGATCTGCACTAATGGTGGTTGGACAGGATATTATGTCGGCTTCTAGTACTACGGTCATCCACTAGGAAAATAATTATTGAATTTTTGATATAATTCAGGTATAAAAATAAGATAAGTAAGCAGCTACACTCTTAATTCATTGATAAGAGATATCTGCTAAAATAATATCTGTAAATATAATATCATGTATGCACCTTGTATGATACCAAAACATTATGAAAACAGTTTGCAATGTATTAATTTATCGAATCTGTATTGTTAAGGTGTCTTGAAACTGCCTGATTGACATTTGTAGTTCAATAAAAAAAAAAAAAAATCTCCCCCGAAAGAATGGCCACATTCTGATAGCTTTACTGCACAAATCTATCAAGTATTTAAAGAGCTGCACCAGTCCTCTTTGAACGTTTTCCAAAATATTGAAGAGGAGAGGGTGTTTTCTTTCAGGAATGCAGTCATCTGATAACAAAGCCAGATGTGGCCAGTAGAAGGGGGAAATGTTATAAGCCAGTAGCCCTGAGCACTACGGAAGCGATAATCACAAAAATCCTACTAGCAACTGAACTTGGCAGCACGTTGTGAGGGAGACGAGCAGCAGGGCCCAGCAGTGCTGAGCAAGATCCTCCGGCCTCGATTCCTACAGCTCTGTCCCCTGCGTGGCACTTCATACCCTAAACCCTCTTCATGGGATCGAAGGAGATAAAGACAAAAAGGAACAAATGGTGTTACAGCAAACTGGCAAGATACTGCATAACAGCGGAAGCAGCCAAATGAAAAAGCAACCTCTAGAATGAAAGAACAGCCCGGGCTGGCCAAGTAGCTAGAGGATTAAAGGGCCAGCAACCAGGCTTTGGGGCCAGTGTTCAATCCCCGGGCCTGCAGTACAGGTACCGCCCCCACCCCAGTGCCCGTTTAGACAGCAATTGAGACTGGGCGTGGTGGTGCGCACCTGTAATCCCAGCCCTGGGGGCGCTGTAAACAGGAGACTCACTATGAGTCTGATCAAGTAGTAAGACCCTGAACACCCTGTAGACCCCTCCCTAAGAAAACAAAGCAACAACAACAGAAAATCTTTAAATGTCTCAATGTAAGGCACTTTTCATGACTGTGCTGCCGTAGCTGTTACCTATGAGGAAACTGAGTTTTTAACTGCAGCAGAGCCACCGCTCCGGAACCTCGCTGACATTCCTCTGCGTGGTCTTGGCCATGCAGTGGCCTTCTGAGCACTGAACAGTTCCAGGGCGACTTGGCTGCCTGGCCCTGCGCACCAATCTGCTGACCAGCTCGTGTGAGGGAGTGGCTGGGGGACATGACCTAAATTTCCTATTTACTTTGATAGATGAGCTAAGAGAAGCAAAGTACTTTACTTCAATAAAATGTCTCCTTAAAGGTATCTAGAAAGAAAGTTTTTGCTTTCTCGAGGCAATTTTATGTCGAGTACAGCACACATTTACCAGGTGATCCTATCACGTCAACCCACCTGGACTCAAGGAAATGTCGCTCCTAACAAGGGCTGCAGTAGAGAGATTCCTCTTTAGAGAGCTGTATCGTGACATCACTTTCTGCAGAGTTCTCAGAAAGTTAAAAGAGGACTTATCATCATGCAGTCTGAAACGCTTAACCCTGGGTTTGGATCATTGCCATATCTTGGAAAAGAAGACAGTGTTAAATAATTATTCATGGTCATCTCCACCCAAGCACGTGTCCAGCGGAGGTCCCTCCTACATGCAAATTCCTACCCATATTCACCCTCACTTAATTCATGTGGAGACAGGGAAGGCCAGTTCCACAGATCTTCAATGAATCAGATTTGTGGCTGCAAAACAAGGGACAAGCTCCTTTGTACGGGTGAGGGAAAGGGAGATGAGCAGTGTCTCTGGAGCACCTCGCTGTGTCCACACACTGGCCTCTGCCCTTCAGGCTCAGGAGCCACACTCCCCTGCACCTCCCCCCAGCTCAGCACCACCAGGACACGATGCATGCTGTCCCCCTGCAGTTCCACGCAGCGGCCCAGCGGGCCAGGTGCTCACGCTGTGCTCCCAAGGGAGTGAGCTGGGCTGCTCTCGTCTTCCTGTGAGGCCACTATTCTTTAAATGAGACGACTGTGAGCAGCAGGGTCCAGCCATATGCTTATACATGTTAGGAGTGCATGTACGTGGACAAGGGAACCGAAAAGGTAAGGTTTGCTCACTTGTTCTCATACCTCCAGCGTCCAGAGTGGCACATTGAAAACTTTTCATCTGGCACACTGCTGACCAATAACAAGCTCTGCTTTTGGAGAAGGCATTAAACGATGAAGTATTTTTATAAATATAGATAAAATAAACACATATAATATAATATACAATATTACCCATAATAGCATGTACTGTATTATATATTGTATGTTATTATATTACATATTATATATTACACATACTGCATATTACATATTGCACATATTATATTGTATATATTACAATACATTATACATTTAATATAACATAATAACATATTATTGTATGTATCATAAAATATATAATACAATATAGAATATACTATATGATTATATATATTTATCCAAACAGTTTTTGAAGTTTTTCTCTCTTTTCCCAAACATTACATTTGGCCTCCTATTGTGGTTATGTAATACTCCCCCAAAAACAAAGCAGCAATGTACTGAATTGCCAGTTTTTGCCTTATTGCTTTGTGGTAAAGTACTCTAAATGTCAACGACTGTGATTGCTCTTATGCTTCAGGAATTTTAAAGGTTTCACATTCATTTATTATAATTCTTAGTTTCTCACAGTGGCTTGCACATTTCTCTCTGTTCAGAGTTTTACCTTCTTCTGAAAATTCTCTTAGGGGCCACCATATTGTGTTGCTTCTTCTCCTTTGATTCCCAAGTAGTCCATTTTTATGTTTCCACTCTCCCTATCATCACAGCTACATTCTTCCCTCACTGAAAATCTTGACTTCTTATTTCAAATTTATCCTGTGGCTGGTTGTCTTCTTTCACATTTTAAGTATCATCTATCTCATCAGACAGATCTCCTTCAATTTATTTAAATTAGAAGCTGCAATTCTTTCATTCTTTCTTTCTTTCTCTTTCTTTCTCTCTCTCTATATATTTTTTTTTAATTAATTAATTTTTTTTTTGTACCCAGAATTGAACTCATGACCTCGTGCTTTCTGGCAGGTGCTGTGCCACTGAGCTACTCCCATGGCCCCAGCCCCATTATTCTTGAAAACTACTTTACTTTTTTAAAATTGTAATGATAGCACATGACTATACTAGCCACCCAATGAATGCATTTGTAACAACTCCCTTGATACAAGGCAGATAAAAGCTAAGACCTGAACTTATGCACAGGTGGAAGTTTTCTACCTAAGACTGTACCACAGACATGGTGCTTTTGTATTTGTTAAGTGAAAGAATGAGTGAGGAAAAGAGACAAAGAAGATAGAAGGAAAGAAAATACAAAGGAGGAAAGAGCCACTAGTTTTCCAAAGCTTGGCACACAAAGGAAATGCAGGAGTTGTTTCCAGCGGAGTGAGGAAGGTTAGCTGCCTTGCGCACTGCTACTCCTAGCAGCTCAGCTGGCACTGGTGGACATCTGCCGAAAAGAAGGTTCTGGAATGTATGAATTTGTTCATAAGTGAACATCTACAGAGCTTTTCAGACTCTGTCTGATTCAAAACTTAGGAGTCTTTCAAGAGGAAATCTTGAAAAATGTTATGAGTTCTCAACATAGAAGCCAGTCCAAATTAAAATTTAGATATGAGCCTTTTATTACTGAGCCCAGGACCTCTTGACCATACTCACACAGGAGCAGACAAATGGTGAGAGAGCCTTAGAAGTGCAGAGGTTTTAAAGGCAGAAACTGCATCCTGTTTGGCAAACAAATTTATTATCTAATGTAGAACAGTACCTTTAGGGACAGCATGACTGTTACTTAGCATATGTTTTTTCTGGGAGCATTGTTTTCTGGGAGCTCCCAGTCTATTGATGATTTATCAATGGTACACCAAGCCTCCCTGAAGTCTTACAAGGAAGCAGGGTCACAGAAAGTTGAGCAGAGTAATTTTTTACATTTAGTTTTACATTAACTTATCACATTACTTTTACATGAACTCTTCACAGTAAACTATTATCGCATGATTTCAGGACAGGCCAACTTTACAACAAGAAGCCCTAGTGCAACCTGTACCATCATGGCTTGAATCTATAAAGCTGAAATAGCTTCTATATCAATTAAAAAAAAACATAGATAAACTATATTACATATACTTTCCATCAAAATGTAGATTTTCCCAAGGAGATAGCTCAGTAGAATAAGCACTTGCTTGGCAAGTGCAAGGTCCTGAGTTCAATCTCTAGTACCGCAAAAAAAAAAATAAATAAATAAATAAATAAATAAAATGTAAATCTTTGCTGTCTAAGCTGTGTGTAAAGCTGATTCTGATTTTGGCAAGATGAAAAAAGAGACACATTTACATATTTTTGTAAAATGTAAATTTTCAAGGTGTCTTTTGTCAATGTGAGCTCAATTTCGGCTCCTTTTATGCCCAAATACCAAAAATATGAAAACAATAAAACAAGATGAAAAAAATTACTTAAGGTGGAGTTTGAAATATTGACTTGGATTCTCACATGGTATCCGTGAGTCAGCCAACCTACAAAACCTCAGCTGACTTTGGACAGGGCATCTCTAAGTTCTTGGCGATTCCTGGCATGGTTAGTTCTTCTGGCTGGGTAGTATTACCAACTACATACAAATTGGTCAGTTTGTGAGAACATTTGTTGACTTATTTTTGTCTTATTATTTGAGAACTTCTAAAAGATAGGTGAAATAAATCCCGAGTTTTACTTTTTAAAAAATGTTCGTGATACTAAGAATCCAAGCCAAGCTGTCCTACATGCTAGGCAAATGGTGTTTCACTGTGATCCGTCCCCTGATCTCAAGGTATATCTATCAGTGACTCCTTAGAGAGTCTCAGGGTGCACCAGGCCTGCCAGGAATGCTTTGTTGGGGTCTCACTTGTCCCTTAGCTCATGGCTCCTCTTCTCCACTCTCAGAGACTTATAAAAATTTAATCTTTTCATATTCTAGTTGCCTAAAATTTCCATATTTTACAAAGAATTATAGGTGTGTGTGATTAAAGCAAAATCAAAATCAGAGACGGTAGGGATACCCTGAATATATTTCCATGGCCACAGGAGCCCAAGCCCACTCATACGGTCAAGCCCTCCATTATCTAGTCAAGGTCTTTTACTTTGAAAGTAATTCTGGAGCTGATCCTGCAGCCCGCACCAGGCCTGATGCTTTCCAGACAGGGAAAGTGTGTGCCAGGGCTTCCGCTTTACCATGCTGCTCCGTGTTGGGTTCTCTGAAATCCTGGCTATGATAGTTCAGATTTCACTCCTCTGTGCTTTATGACAGAAAACAAAAAATACATATTGTAAGTATGTGTGTGTGCATTTACTCTTCAAAAAATAAAAATGCAAAACTTCTAATATTTACCCTGTTCTTAAGAGAAAAAGAAGATAAGGGCCAGCCAAATAGCTTAATGGATTAAAGCTCCTGCAAGCAGGCACAGGGACTGGAGGTTTGATCCCAGGGCCTGCCATGCTGGCCTCGCCCCCAGGGCGCACTGAGATGGCAATTGAGACTGGGCGTGGTGGTGCACGCCTGTAATCCCAGCTCTTGGGAAGCTGTACAAGCCGATCACCATGAGTCTGCTCTAGCAGTGAGACCCTGAACACCCTGCAGACCCTTTCCTAAAATACAAAGGAGAGAGAGAGAGAGAGAGAGAGAGAGAGAGAGAGAGAGAGAGAGGACAGTCATTAATATTTTCCCTGCTCTTAAGAGAAAGAGAAGAAAGTCAAAATGTTTTGAATGACTTCTGTTTAATTTCAATAAGCAACAAAATTAGAATTCATATCCATGGAGGAAGAAAATGATCTCGGATTGAAGCTTGCCCCACAAGTCTCAGAGTAAATCCCTGCCACATCTCTGAGACCTGTGAATCTGTTACCTGCTGTTGGCATGTGTTCATCTTGTCATGATTGAAGTTAACAGTTTATTTGATGGAAATGCTTTTCCTTTGGGGAAAACTGTTATACAATTGTTTCCTTTTGGTCTGCAAACAACGAAAACTGCTTGTCATCTTTTATCTTGGCAAAGTATTCAAATAGCTTACTTGAAAATAATAAAGGAAAGTGTTTTCTTAAAAGAATGCTGATGAATTTTTCATGGAAAGAGAGTCTCTGTAAAATCTACTGATGATTTTGTTTGGGAAACTAAATTTCTTGGCTCTAAAGTAAAATAATATATTTTTAAATTAGCATCAGTATGTTTTACTCATTAAAAAATCAAATATGTAAAATTCATAATATCTTTGGCCTGGTTCTATGACTCACTTTTACACATAATTCATTCAAAATTTTGTCACAAAACAAATTTATTATTAATTTTTCTATTATTCTAAATAAAAGTAGAGGTGAAGGGAGACAAGTAGCCAAGCAGAGGAGTCTGATTTTCTATTTGCACTGAAGAGAAATAAATATCCATGACACCTGTCTTCTTCCTATTTACCTTCATTTTCTAAGGTTTTAACAACAGGGTTACAGATGTATGCACTTAGCGGCTCAGGATAAGATCTTCCTACTGCCGAACATCACATATGCTGAAAGATGTAAATATAATTTTTAAAATATGTAAATGCTCCTGAAAAAGAGGAAGGAAATTCTCAGAGAATGAAAAGTGACTAATTACAAACTAAGAATGTCTAAGAATGTGTGTGACTACCCAGCTGCCACAGTGCCTGTAGAGGGATTATTTAAACCATGGTCAGGAGAAAATGTCATAGGCTGAAAATATTTTTAGTACATCTACTCTTCTGAGTGTCATCTCTCAGGCTAACATGCTTTAATCACAATTAGTTGCACAAAGTCATGAAATAAAAGCCTATTTTATCATTAAGTGTTCAATATATCACAAACACAATTAGAAGGGTATATTTTAGATTTGATTGGCTACAGAAAATATAAAAGACCAGTTCTCCAGGACAGCAGCAACACCGGACACAGTGTCAGAGGACTTTTGTCCTGATGTCCTGGCTGCCCTGTGACTCTTTGTATTGCTCAAGCAGGATTCTCTCCACCATGTTGTTGGTTTAAGAAAAAAAAGACTAAAAATTCCAAGTACAGTTTCTAACTGGATAAGTATTGCTTTCATGTGACCATGATGTTAAAAAACAAAACAATACAAGTCAAATCATAACAATTTGGAGGTCATCTCTACTGGATTAGTGCTTTAGTATTAAAATCTTTGAAGAGAATTATGAGAAAAGTCTTGAGTCCAAAAAGCTGAGGCAAAGCAGCTTCTCCTAAATGTGGTTTCTATCCAGAGTCTACAACTTTAGTGAAACTGGAAGAAAACAAACTTACCAAGCCACAGTAGGAAATCACAATGAAATTCGGCTTTTTTGAACTTGGCTCTGAGTGGAAGAAAAAACACATCTTTCTATCATGAGGAAAAATTTCAAGTATGATGCAGAAAATCTGACTGAGAAATCAGTTCAGAGTAGTTCTACCTCAGAAATGTCATACTTTGCTCTGCACAAGCTAATTCAAAGCCCTTTTGAAACAGTCCGCATTCAGCTCAAGCCTCTCTTGATTTTCACATATTGAGATTTCACAAATGAGAATTTTATGCTTCTAGTCACAAAATGCATTATACAGTAATCAACCATAACCAAGAATTAGTATCAGTGACAAATAACAGAACTGGAAAAACAAGGAATTAAAGTATGAATTATCATATATAAAATGTAAAATAACTGATTAAAATATTTCAGCAAATTAAAGAAAATTTAAAATATGTTCAAGGAGAACAAAGCTATCAAATGCATCAGAAATTTATTTTTCAAACTAAATAGATTTCAATATAACAGCAATAAATATTAAAAACTCAGTGACATTAGCAAATAGTAAGTTAGAAACAGCGAGGAAAAATTGTAGAAGCTGACATTATAAATCAGAAACGACCCAGTGTAGTGGCCAACGCGTTGCGTCGACCTGGTGGGTCACCTGGCGGCTCTGCCCCTAGGGGTGGGCAGGGCCGTCCAGGGCCGGGAAGGCCGGCCCAGAGCGGCTCAGGGCCCGAAGGATGCTGGAAGCGGTTGGGGAAGGGTTCAGCACCGCGCCCCTGGAGCAGCTTGGCCTACACTGCCGCACCACCCTGGTGGCGCTTGGATCTTTGCAGCAGCCACCGCCACTTTCTCGGAGGGAGTTGGTCTTCATAGTCAGTGTAGAAGGAAGGGAGAGGGGCTTGACAGGTGCTGCAGCTGCCCCTCCTCCTCGGCCTTCTTCGTTTTCTGCCACGATGAACTGCTGCTGTCTGCCTTGCAGCCAGCAGAGTGTGGACTGATTAAAATATTTCAGCAAATTAAAGAAAATTTAAAATATGTTCAAGGAGAACAAAGCTATCAAATGCATCAGAAATTTATTTTTCAAACTAAATAGATTTCAATATAACAGCAATAAATATTAAAAACTCAGTGACATTAGCAAATAGTAATAGCTCCCACTAACTGGGAGCTCAATAAATCCTTCCTTCATTCTGGGTGTCGGGTATTTGTCCCAGGAACAAATGAAAAGTAAGACACCCAGAAAGACAGAAGAGATCTAAAGAGAATGAATATCTGAAAAAGTTACATAATCTAGCAGGCAGAATAGAAAGATAAATTTTGTTGAATTTAGAAGAAAGAAATTGGAACTGGCTGGGAATAGAGCTCCGTGGCACAGATGCATGCCTGGAAAACACAAAGTGTTAAGTTTGGAGAGAGGAAGAGAGAGAGAAAGAAAGAGAGAGAGGAAGAGAGGGGAAGAGAGAGTGAGAGAGAGGAGAGTGAAAGGAGAGAGATGAAGAGAGAAGAGAGAGGAAGAGAGAGAAAAGAAAGAGGAAGACAGACGTACTGACAGAGAGAAATGTAGGAAACAGATTGTCAGCCATTTATGACAGCCCCACTGCTAATGTCTTATGAAACAAGGAAATATTATTCCCCCAAACTAGGAACTACTTAACTATGTCCACTCTCACCCCTCCTATTCAGTAAAGTTCTTAATACTTTAGCCAGAACCAACAGGCAAGAGAATGAAGTAAAAGGATTGATATAGAATAGGGAAAAGCCCCAAACTGCCATGGCTTGCGGGTGGTATCATCTTTTACATCAAAGACCAAAACCATCCCAGAGAAGACTCAGAACTAATAAATGCACTCGGCAGAGCAGCAGAAGCCGGTCCATACACACACCTTGGTAGCGCTCTTGAGCAGTGAACCTACCAAGAAATGGACCAGAGAATGATCCCATTCGTGGAAGCCTCAAAAACATTGAACAGAACAAAAAAGCAAGCACCTGAAGAAAGCAACGCAAAGGACATCAGCCAATGGAAAGCTGCTCCCTGCTCCTGAGTGGGCAGAACCAATGTTGCCATATAGCCGTATTTGCAAAACTGATATATAGGTCTAATGGACTTCTGATTAAAATACAGAAAGCTGACTTCGTGGAGCCAGAAGGAATACTTCTACAATGTATATGGAATCAGGAAGTTCTGAACAGCCAAAGTAATCTTGGACCCAAAGAGTAAAGCAAGATGCATTGTAATTTGGGCTTCAAGTCATACTGCAAAGCTACTGTGATAAAACCAGAGTGATGTTGACCCAAGAATACATATGCAGTAGTGACAGAGAAGACCTGAGGGTGCAGCGCCAGCCCCATGCACCTGCAGGTATCTGATTTTTCATAAAGAGACCAAAGGCATAGAGAAGTGCTGGCTTATTTCACAGATGGTGCCAGCAAACTGGCTGTCCACAGGATGAAGACCACAGCAGTTCCATATCGCTCACCCTATACTAAAATAAAGTCATAGTAGATCAAGTACCCAGATTTGAAAACAGAAGCATTGAATCTGCTGGAAGATAAAATACATGCCATCCTTGAAGACGTAGGCCTAGGCAAGGAGTTTATTTAATTTATTTATTTATGTATTTATGTGTTGTGTTTTAGGGAAGGTCTACAGGGTGTTCAGGTCTCGCTACTAGATCGGACTCATAGTGATCCTCCTGTTTACAGACTCCCAAGAGCTGGGATTACAGGAGTGAGCCACCACACCCAGTCTCACTTGCCCTCTCAGCGTCCCTGGGGGTGGGTTCAGCACAGCAGGACTGGGGATCAAACCCATGGACTCTGCATCTGCTTGCAGGCTCTGCTGAGCTATTTGGCTGGCCCTTGGCAAGCATTTATTGAAAGAGTTATAATTATGAAAGAAAAAACACCAAGCATCACATTTGACTGCATCACATTAACTTTTGTAAAGCAAAGGAGACAACCAGCAGAATAAAAGAGCAAGCTATAAAAATTGAAAGTTCTCTTTTCCAACTACTTTCTGATCAGAAGCCTAGTAAATTAACACATCCCCACAAAAGACCCAATTAAAAATAAGCAATTAAACTAGATGCCTCTCAAAAAAAATGGTGCAAATGTCCAAGTATATGAAAAACTGTTCAGCCACTTTAGCCACTAGACAGCTGCGAATAAAAATAACATTTAGATTCCATCTTTCTCCAGAAAGAACAGCTATCATCAAGAACTCAAAAAGCAGGATATGCTATGAGGGAGGAGGTAAAGGGAGCATTCCACATTACTGGTGGTGCTGTAAACCAGGTCAGCCACCACAGGGGTCCTTATGGAGAGTCCCCATAAAAATAAAAGCTCCTTGGAGGCAGTGGTACCTGTCCTGCATATCTTCTGAAGAGCTAAGGATATCCTTTATAGTGACCCAGGACCCCCCATGTTTATAGCCCACAATTCACAATGGCCAAATATGAAAGCACATTATATGCTCATCAACGATGGATGGCTAAAGACACAGGCACATACACATGCTGGAGTGCTGCTCATTACCAACATAGCAAAATAGACATTGCAGATTGAAACGATATTATTAATGCCTTCCAAAACTAGGAGGAACCACTTAGTTCTCAAGCAGAAATATATCACCCATGACACTGATCATAAATATCTCATAAAGCAACTTTCAATATATTCCTAAAATATATGTCAATTAATTGATTTTTATTGATCACAAACCATCACAGTTATAGCAAAAACAGCTTGATCATCTTAATAGATGAATCAAAGGCCTTACATAAAATTCAGAATCTCTGAATTATAAAAATGGTGAACAAAGTAGTTATTAAGGTCATATTCTTGACAAAAATGAAGGATTTTTCAAACAAATTAGAAATACTAGCAATGTTCATAAGCTAAATAACTGCTCTTGGGATACCAATGTCATTGAACGTTATATAAACTCTAAATATAGATGAATAAATATATAAAGATAATTTCATCTAATATGAATAAAACACAATTCAACAGGTTATGATGCCATTTATAGATATAACATAAGGAGAAAGAATCATATATTGTTAATGATTACATTTACATCACTGATACTTTAAAACAGATGTGGATAAAGTACAGACACCTACTAAGTAAGCAGCAAGAGGAGGGAGGAAAGGAGCTTGAGAGGCCTGCGGAGGCTTCACGTGGAGGGAAACACCTTATGCCCACAGATGTGGTCGGTGCACGGATGTGCATCAGCTCTCGTGGGATAGCCCTGTGGTCAGTGCATGGATGTACAATACTTCTCGTGCAGATAACCCATGTTCCATGATGATTTGACTCAACAATATTTTCACATGACAAAAGTGTCAAAGCTATGTTCATGTGGTAGAAGGGGCACCTTAAAGTTTAATTTTGGCATTGTGCTGCATCCGCAAAAAACATTACAGTGTTCTCTGAGGGCTGGGCTGCTACAGGGAACTGCAGTGGTCTGATATTCTAGCGTTCTACACTGCAAAGCTACAAGCCGGTTAGATGTTTTAAATGCTGTTTGTGGGGTCAGTGCTGAGAGCTGAAAGCATTTTTGATGTAGTACATTTTCCATTTGCAATGGGTTTATTTGGTTCTACCCTCCCCTATAAACTGAAGAACATTCGTACCACTTTTGGTCCTAAGTGTTCCTTTATACATATTTTATAGGACAGGGGAGTGTGTGCTGGAGCCACGAAGAATGGGCTGACAGGCTGGGGTCGCAAAGGTGGCTGGAGCGGAGGGAGAGGAGGAGAGCAGGAGGTCAGTTAGGGAGAACTCTGCTCTCCAGTGCGGGCTTCTGGTGTCACTGGACATGTGGATTTGAATTCCATCTCAAGCATTTGTCTGTGTGACCTTGAGTAGTTTCTTGAACTCCTCTGAACTTTATGTTTTTAGCTTTAAAATTCAGTGTTTATTGTACTTACCTCGACAGATTGCCATGGTAATGGAGTATGAAAGCATAAACAAAAATTCTATTACATGTTTTGTACAATAAATGGCAATTATCATTTTATCCCTAAATTCATTATGAAAATTATACCTTTCTCCCTTCGCAGTCCGTTCCATGTGGCAACTGAAAAACAGTCTGTAAGGCCATTTGTCTCAATTACTTCATCCATACAGCCACTTGGGAGGTGGGGTGGAAGGGTAGGCTCCATGCCAAAGACTTGTCTGCAGGCCTCCTTCTCGAGGCCAGGCGCTCGGCCTAGGAATGTCCCTCTCCCCCAGCCGTTGTTCTTCCCAGCCTGCATAGCCATGGCTCATCCGAAGCGGCCATGCGCTGGGGGTGGAGGTCTCTGGCCCTGATTAGTTGCGGGTTTACCACTGCAGCCTCCCTAGAGCTTTTCAAGAAACGTGTGTCCCATAAGTGGAGATGGTTAATGAAACAACATTACTGTGTTTAAAGCTTTTGAATTTCCTTGCAGCCAGCACGTGTGCTTCCCAAACGTGGTGAGCAGGAGTGGGAACTGCAGACCAAACCGAGCAGCAGCGCCTGGCAGTGCTCTCACCAGAGAAAGAAGACAATAAGTCCTGCCCAGGAAATGTCACAGGGATCGTTCCCTGTCATGGCTGTTTGTCAGAGTTTATCTGCTCTTTGGAATCAGCAAAACTTTGGGAATTCTTAAATCAGAGATATAGAAACAAGAATTAAAATGTCGATTTAAACACTAAGAAGGAAACTTATCACGGTGGGAATTCAAGGACAAGGATGATTAGTTTTTAAAAATGACACAAGGGTAGCTTTTAGATGCAAAAGTACAGGACCTGAACCTCCAGGTGGTTCATGAAATTGTTCTCAGAGCCAACTGCGCTCACGGAGTCCAAAGTGGGCTCAGGTGCGGGCGCCTGATGTGGGCATTCCTCAGCAACAAAAGTGTGCCTTATTAATGACAGAAAAAATGGCTTTTGAAATAATGCCCTTCCTTTCCTGATAGACCCCATGTGATAACAAAAATCTGAGGAACAGGGACAGGAATGAAGACTTGGAAGATGAATTGCTGTCCCTCAGGTGAACAACAAACATGTGTTAAATGACAGTAATGGAGATTTCGAGGCTTTGAAGCCAGGGCACAAGCAAGGACAGGAAGCCCAGCCAGCTGAGGATGGATTTTCACTTCCTGGGGTGGAATCCACATGGAGATGTTTACTTTGTCTGGGAAATGGAGGTCACATTTGCAAATTTTATTACTTCAGAAAAATAGTAACATAAAATATAATGAACAGATCATCAAATGTGTGGGTGATGATTCATATTTGTGTATTTCATATTCATAGACATGTTTCCATTAATAGCTGCTTATAAATCTGGATAACTGATAAAAATGCACAGCCAATATTTCTTCCCACCCACCGCATACTGCAGATGCACACACTAATGTTACAAAATGCTCAGACCCAGCCCTCTGTAAAGTAGTTCATGTATCTTTGGCACAGTGACTAGAGTTTCTTTTATAAATTTAGGGATTGCAGGCTAGAGAAAATATTCTCATTGGGCAGATATGTGTGTTGAAGTGGCATATTTTGAGATGAGGTTTGACTTGTGTTATGAGAAATAGCTCCTCCAAAGCCATGTCTGGAATCCAAACAGTGAAGATGCAAATGTAATTCCACCACTCAGAGTAAAGGCGACCATTTATCTTCCTTCACTTTTCTCTAGGTATGGTGCAAAGCTCATCAAAGAGAGAGAGAGAGGAGAGAGAGAGAGAGAGAGAGCAAGAGAGCAAGCATCCACAGAGCACTGCTTATAAGGAGTCAGAATTCTTTTCCACCACGTGAAATCTCTGGTTCCTGGGGAAGACACATCTCCACTCTGAGACACCTGAAGCTGAATTTTAGACCTCTGTGTGGGTCACAGACCTTCTGATCATTTATTACTTAGCAAATAGAACATTAGTATAACTGCAAGCTACATGGAGCAAGTGAAATTGAAGACGAGGGGTTGCTGATGTACTATTCATAATAGTATTCAGTGATGTAGCTCACGCCTAATTTAACCTTTATCTTTTACTCCATGAAGTATAATACTACATACAAGCAGAAAGCATTAATCAAATAGGGAAACATCATTGTAGGAAGGAAAAATATGTTGCGGGGAATTTTTTTGGTAAAGAGATAAGGAACCAGAGTTTCTGGGTTTCTAAGTCTCTTTGCACAGACTGACCCTTTGAGGCATTTTAGAAACTGTGTTTTAACAGAAAAATCACCCATAATTCCACCACACACAGCTAGCTGTCATTACTATCTTGAATTGATTTTCCATAAATAAGGAAGTAGCCTTTCATGGAGTAGTATGATGCCTGTCAACTTGAGGTGATAGTGAACGTAAGGATGGTATCTTCTTATCTTTGCAAAACACGATCATAGTGGCTCCATAATTATTTTTCTATAAATGTATAATAATTTACTTACTAACCACCTTCTGTTAAAAATTGAACTTCTCTGCCAAATTCTACTCTATTAAAGTCTGTCTATTTATTATCTACCTATCTATCTATCTATATCTGTCATCTGGACTGTGTCTAAATAAGTATTCTCCCTAAGGACAGATTTTCAAAGTGGCACAATAGCTTTCTGGGTGCAAACACCCTGAAGTGTTCCAAATTGTCCCAAATATCTGAAATGTCTGCATCTGCCTTATTTATGTCACAATTCGAGACTGCAGTGTGCCCTGGAGGCCCACAGATCAGTCTGGCTCAGAGCCTACGGAACTACCCAGAGGTCATAGTGGCACCTTTAGAGAATGGGGCACAGTGGAAGGAAGTGAGGTCACTGGGGTTCCCACTGTCCCTTTCTGGACCCCAAACAGTGAGCTAATTATGGACAAACTATCTGAGACTGTGAACCAAAGCAAGTCTTTTCTTCTTCAAATCGCTTATGTCACCTGCTTTGTCACCGACATAGAAGCTCACACCGTCTCTCAGCTGCATATGTCAGGTGCTCTGTTGTAAAAATCTGCACTTGGTGGATCCCTGAATGTGGCATGCTTGTTTGTAGCAAGACCATTAGCTCCCTCCCTCCGGGGAGCAGAAGTCAGCCCCGACAGTTATAATTCAGAGAGAGAATGTCCGCACTAAGGGATCAGTCATGAAAGCAAATGGTAAATACAATTTCAGGCTCAAGGTTCCAGGTCATGAGAAACAAAGAAAACTTTCCTCAGGGAAAAAAGCCAGATTTCAATGAGAGCGACTAAAAATGGGAGAGATTTCTCTGAAAATAAGGAAGAAACTCCAGTGGGTGGAATTTCAGGGCACGAGAAAGGGCAGGAAAGATGGTGTGGCTTCAGCTGTGACTCCCAGCCGACAGGGAAGTGGCAGGGCTTGGGCTCTGTGGACGTTTCTCAGGCTACTAGAATGGGACCAAAGGGAACAGCAGGATCAGCCCCCCCCCCCGGGGGGGGCACATGCTGTCCCTGGATGGTGACAGGGCACCAGCAGAAAGACTTCCACCCTGATGTCTTCCTTTAAGGCATATGAATACCATCAAAATGGGCACCTCATGAAAAGTGTCCTTTGGGAGGGGGATGTATCAGCATGACTTTTCTTTCTGGAGAATATTGTGAATATTCTAGAGAATATTGTAATTGTTCTGAATTTGGAAGCATCTTGGTACTTTGGATTTGAAAGAGAAGAAGCTAGTTAGTGCGGGAGAATCTTATGCTTCACGTTCACTCTGAGACCCTTGCTGTACTGCAGCTGAGTACTAAGAAGACTACCCCTTCTGGTGCAGTGCAGAGCCCTCAGGTACCCCCTGAGCTGTCAGTAAGTGCAAATGCCAGCAAAGTGCATAGCTCCACTGAGGTCCTCAGCTGGGATCAGTGAGAACCTGTGGCTGAGGGCAAGTCTGGCTTATAAAAGTATCCAAAAGTTTATAAAATTCATAGTACTCAAAGTGTGCAGTCAACAGAAACAGTGAGTTTTTAATCCACTAATTATCAACAATTATGAAATTGGGCAAGTGCCACTAGAAGGTCACCAAGGAGCTTTCTCTGTAGCAAGCATATTTCTCCTTGTCATGTGTCACACATCTCTGTCTCGGGTTACCTTGCTCTGCCAAAATAACATCTGTATATGTCAGCCTCGGCTGCCGGCCTCTTACAGCATCCGTGGTATAAATACATCTCTCTGGTGAATTGGACCAACTTCACGCATGGACCGTGACATTGGGGTAGGAATCCCATGTTCCATTCCACAAATGGGCCAGTGAGAATGAGGCTTCCCACTCTTGAATCTTTGAATGTAAAGGAAATAATAACAGGAACAACAAGAACAACAAAACAGATCTGATTTGGGCTGTATGGCATGTCCTAGAGGGTGGCGCTTCACCTCAGCATGGTGTCACCCTGAAGCTGAGTCCCTCTTGCTGCTAAAGGTCAACGCACTGCTCACCAGGCGGTAGGGTGTGCCACGAGGGGGGCGCGATGCCACATGCACATGGCCACTGCTGACCTGGTTTTCTGGAAAGTGTCTGCATGGTACACTGCAACATGAGGTGTGACACAATGTCAGAAAATCAAACACTGAGTCCTGAAGCCACGTGCTGGTTCCTGCACTGCAGACCAAAGGGTCACTGTGCCCTCCAAAGGGAAAGAGGTTCAGTGTGACACACGCGACCCCCAGGGGCTACTGCAGGCATGGTGCCATCTGGGGAGTGCTGTGCTGTCCTCTGTAGATGGAAGATCAAGCATTTAATTGTTGCAGTTCCTAAGTAGGTCCTTTATCAGTGGAAACTTCTGTCATGGGGTATAGAATAAATCCTCCATCCGTGTCTTGCTGCTTTACACCAGGGTGACAGATAGATGACAGAGGTTAGCAGACATCAAACATTGTCTCCTTGTTATTTAGAGCCTTTAACCATGAAAGATGCCTTCTGGTGGGTGTGGACATTGCACACAATTATCGTCTTATCTTGTGCCAATCCCAGAGGTTTTTCATGGCTTCTTTCCTTAATTTTCCATTCTCTCCCTGAGGCACTTGACTACCAACCCATTCCCTACCATCCATAAATAAACACATTTCTATTTCTGATTATTTCTCTATGCATGAAATTGATGACCAGATATACAGCTCAAGGTGCTGCTCTCTAAGAGAATTGTCCAGACTGCTGTTTTTCGGAATTACCACAAGTAGGGATTTAATGCAGTTATACTTCCTGTTGCTGTGAGCAAAATGTGGCCATTTCCCCTTCCATCGACTGTGTATTGAGGGAGACAAGGCCATGATGTCACAGTGTTAAGAAGTCCAGAGCATCTGCCTGTGCTGCCTGGGCCTCCAGTGCCTGGTCTCGCATATACCACTCCACTTCACTCATTCACATAACTTGACCATCCACGTGGTTTGATAGCCTGGACCAAGCTCAACCTTGGGATCTGGGTGTTCACTGGATTGCTCTTCACTTGGGCTGAGCTGCACAAAGGAACCACTCAGAGCTGCATTGTTCTCTGATGAAAGCAGTGCTGTCGTGCTTTGGAAATCTAGGGTGTTTAGTGGACTTCTCCTCCTGGGACTTGCTGCCGATCCTGTGTAGTAAAAGGTTTCCACCCTTGGAAATTCTAATACTCTCAGATCTTGATTGATTTTGCTGGGTGCATCACAGGACCGACCTGTGGCAGAGCCCTCATTGCTGGGGGCTCCATAGGAAGCTGGCAGCCCTTCATGCTACTCAGTAAACATGTTGGATTATTTACACTTGGTAGAGATTTCAGTTCACTACTGACAGGGCCTACAGCACTGTGGCCTGGTGGGGGAGAAACCGCTGATGGCAGGCAGAAGGCAGCAAAGCAGCAGGGTGGCAAGCAGCCAGCAATAAGCCGTGACCCTCTCTCTGTCCCTTGTACTGTGCCCAGGCTACCGGCCTGCCCTCAATCCCAGGTTGGGGAGCCCTTAATCCTAGCCAGAACTATGCCAAACCCTTCAGTGTATACATTTTGTAATCACACACCCTTGAGGCCAGCATCACGCTGCTGACCCAGCGTCACACACTCTGGATCCTTCCACCTCGTGAAGCCCCACCTAGGACCTTGTGAGGCTTTGGGAGGAGTCTAGACACACAACGAACAAGGATTATCATGTGGGTGAGCATAGCCATGGGAACATGACATAACACAATTCGCCAAGTGTCCAAAGAGGTTAGCCTTTTCATGACGGGAGATCCCAATGTAAGAATTTGAATCCACTTTGAGAGAATGTGCTCCATCCTCAGGACCATGGCTATTCTTTGATAAGGTCCATATCTAAATCTTTGTAGAATTTACCTTTAACACTACTAAGGGTTCCTATACACTGGCACTTCACCCCCCCCCACTTTTTTAACCTGATTAAGATGGTGCTATCTTTAAAGTGGGCCAATAGGATATTTTGCTAAAATTCCAGATAGATCATCTGGGTAACTTTTTACTACTTTATGACAAGTGTAGCAACATAGCTTTAGAACAAAATTTTAAATATACCACGCCTCTTCTACTAAATGTGAACTCTGTTTATTTTCTGATAAATTTGGGAAGCACGCGTCATGTTCCCTTGGCTACACTCCTCTAATCTGATCTAGGAAATCTATCACACCCACACAGCAATCGTGGTTCTGTTTTGTGTCTATAACTCCTCCCAAAGGCCTGCAAGGTCCTGGGTGGGGCTTCACAGAGGTGGCAGGATCCAGAGTGTGTGAGGCTGGCATCAGCACTGTTATGCTGGTCTCAGGGGTGTGTGATTACTAAATGTATACGCTGATGGGATTGACGTAGTTCTGGCTAGGACTAAGAACTTCCCGTCCTGGGATTCAGGGCAGGAGGGTAGGCTGAGTGCAGCACAAGGGACAGAGAGAGGGTCATGACTTCTCGCTGGCTGCTTGCCACCCCTCTGCTTTGCTGCTTTCTGCCTGCCATGGGCGGTTTGTGCTTCACCAGGCCACAGTGCCTTAGGCCCAGCCAATAATGAACTGAGACCTCTACCAGGTTCTATAAATTAAAATAAATTTTTCTTCCTTGAATTTGGGCACTGGGTGTTTTGTCACAGCAATGAGCAAAGTAATCATAACAATTATCGCTGAGGTTCTCACTTATGTCACAGTAGTATATGGTCGTCTTCTGGGACCCACTGGGTTACCATCAGAACAGGAGTCAAAAGTGGGATTATGATGGGAATTTAAGAGCAGTGTTAATTTCTGCCACTTTTTCTGAGACACAGCACTGTTTTTTACTTAGCATATTGGCTGATGAGTAGCACTTCAGAAGTTTCTGGCGGACTTCTCTGCTACGATAACTCCTAGTCCTCAGAGAAAGAAACCAAAATGGGGGTTTTCCTCCACTAGCATTTGCTTTACAATAACACATTTAGGGATTGGAAAGATGGCTGCAGGGCAGAGCTGTGAGCTCAGCAGATCCACTCCGATCGGCGCCAGGTTTCTATATGATTCCCATGCAGTGCTTCTCCCTGTCTTCTACTGCTGCACCGGGAGCATGACCAGGCTGAGCTTCTAGGTTGTGTGGACCGCAGCTACCGCAGTGTTTGAAATTTCTGGTTATTTTCTATTCAGCAGTTTATATCATATGGGAAACATTTGTGGCGGATAAAGGGAGATTCATGACATTTGCACTTGCTCCAGGGTTCTGAATCGGTGGGAGCTGCACTTTCTCCCAGTCACGGGCCCAGGGTGAAAGCTGGCTACATGCAAAAACTGGTTACAGCTCTGATCTGATTGGATGGTTTATTAATTTTTATTTTTTAAAGAGGATAAAGAATATTAAAAAATGTACAAACAATACACAATTTCACTAAACAAAATAAGAATTCAACAATGGTTGTTGAATTACACATTATTGTCTTCAAATTAGTTGTTCAGATTACCAGATAGAAGCATGCAAAATTGGTCCACAAATTAAAAAAGAAGAGAGAAAAAATTTTAAGTGTTAATTGCTCCTTTTCATGGACCAACAGAAACCAGCAGTACAATTACCCAAGCTACGCCGTGTGTGTACAAGTGTATGCTTCTTTTTCTCTTCTTTTGGTTCCCTTTTCCTCATCCCAGTTTTTTCTTACTTTTGAGCAGTTTCTTTCCCTCTCACAGTATCTACTGTAGCTTTCAGATCCTGCGTGCTCTCCCAGGTTCTCACTAGGGAGGCACGATGCTGTTTTCACATACAGATATGATTTATTTCTCTTGTGAGTGTGGTCCCTAGTTGCATCCATTTACCTATAAAAATCTCATGTTTACCTTTGTTTTTCTGGCCATTAGCCCACCCTGAGGGTGGGGCTGGTGCAGGTGGGGTGCTGGGGATCAAACTGTGGTCCACTATGCCTGCCTAAACTTGCCTAAGCAGGCATTTAGACCGCTGAGCTATCTCAGCGGCCCTATCTTTGTTTATAGTTGAGTAATACTCCATTGTATAAAAATAGCACATCCTAGAGTTGGCTGCTTATCTCTTTAATCCTGGAGCACTGTGCTTTGGGTACTGTTAACATAGCTGTCAGGGCATCTGACATCCTGGTTGTCACTGAAACCTTAACTTCTCTTTGAGATACTTGAGTCTCCTTTATTTACAATGATTAAATCTTGACACATGCCCCCTGCCCCTGTGTTCACGACTATATCATCCTCACTGTCTTTAGGGATCACTATGCCCAGCAGCTCCTGTTGTCATTGTGTTGTACAGGTGTAGAATCACTGACTTCGCTTATTGCTGTGGCTCCTCCAGTAGATATCGCATTAGATATGTATCTAGTGCACAGTGTGTTAAGTGGGCTACCTACAAAATTGTGTGATTACTACAGATTAATCATTGTAAAATAGTTCCTGACTCAGACATTGCAGAGATACCAAATGAACAGCGTCACCCATTTTTGCGCTGTGTTTAAATGATTGTGTATTTTGTGTGTTAAATAGATCCCGTAACCCTAAAGTACCTAACTCTAAATCTCTTTTGCAAGAATCTCATTCCCATCAGATTTTCACTCATATTCTATGTACTTTGTGTGTACAGATATATTTTAGACATACTAATATTTTATTTTAGCCTATTTCTTCTTATCGTGTATTTCATGATGTATTATCGCAATTGCAAGAACATTCTGTCATTTTATGTTAGTTGTCTTTCCTAGCTTTCCAAAATTGTAACTCTGATAGTTCTCCAATGCTGCTCTGTAATTTCATTTAAGAAACTGTTGCACACTGTCACATTTTCATTACAATAACAAATACTGAAGAAAATCAGGTAAAAGGAGGAAAATTTATTTTGGTTGAGGATCTTGGAGGTTGTGGCGCATGGTTGGTTGCTTGTCTTCATTCTTTCTGGGTCTGTGAGGCTGAGGTTTATGGCAGAGAGAGCTTGATGGAGCAGAACTGGTCACTTCGGGG